>PVIW01005215.1:0-111599 GCA_004026585.1 Noctilio leporinus | reverse complement strand
GGGGACAGAGGGGAGTAAAAAGGGGATGGATGTAATACAACAACAATAAAAATAAATTTAAAAGAAAGAAAGCGTAAGAGGAAAAGCCACTTTCAGTATCTATCTGTCATAGTCTCCTCTTTCTGATAAAACAGAAGAAAAAGGCCACCTTGCTTCTGTCTTGGGGTGGCTGGGAGTTCTGTTCAGAAAAAGGGAGGAGAGAGAGAAGTCTGCATTTTGCACCTCCGTAATAAGTGAAAGTGGCCTATTTTAAGAGTATTTTTAGGACTTCATTAAGGAAGGGGTAAGACTGTAGGAAAGGCTGCCCCTGCTGCCTAGGAGCAGGGTTGGATAAGCCTGGCAATGACTTCTAGAGAAGAGAATCGAAGTCCCAGCCACATCACTCAGAGAAATCTGAGTACTTACATACAAACTGTGCCAAAAAGTTAATGGCTCCTGTTACAAACATACATTTTAGTGTTTATTATGAAAGACTGCTCTAAGTGGGACCTTTGTTCTAATATCTAAGATTTAGCTGGGTAAATAATATTTAAACGGGGAGGGGTTAATCTGATTTGAAAAAAAGGTATTTTGTATTTCTGGGAACTTTTAAAGGCAGGCTGACAAAAAGAAAAACAAGTTGGTGAGTTTAAAAACAAGAACCTATTCCAGTGGCAACATAAGCATATGATTTACCAAGGCCTTTCTTTTAAGCTAAAGACCTGTATAACCCATGAGACAATTCCACTTGTTCTCCATGTACCTCACATTCAACCCTTCCAGTCAAAATCCTGCTGTTCCCCAGGTGTAATCCCATCACAATACCATCCACTGTCCAAGCAGAACTCTATAAACTGACACCTGAATCCTTCCCTGTCACCCCCACCTCTCCATTCACAGAATTATGTTTTATGGACTCTTTGTACTTCTGTTTTCACTCCTGGTACCCCAGGGTTCAGCCACCATCCTCTCCCTTCTGGAATACCAAACAAACTCCTCCAGTTGGAATGTCTTGACTTTTACAATCCACACATCTAGGCTTTCACTTTCATTAGCACAAGCTGTTCACAGTATTTCCTTAAAGTTTTTTTTAAATATCTCTATGTATTTGCTTTTTGTTCTTAATAATAATAAATAGCCCTGGCTGGTGGCACAGTGGATAAGGTGCCTGCCTGCAAACCCAATAGTCACTAGTTCAATTCCCAGTCAGGGCACATAACCAGGTTGCAAGCCAGGTCTCCAGCCAGGTCCGTAGCTGGAGGCAGATGAAAGGCAACCATACACTGATGTTTCTCTCCCTTTCTCCCTCCCCTTCACTCTGAAAATAATGAATAAAATCTTTTTAAAAAATAAGTACTATTTATGCCTTCACTTTCATTTCTTGTGTGATTTTGCCAAAGTTTTCCTCTTTTACGTCTTTCCAAATATCCAGCTTCAGGTTTTATAGGGCAATTCACCTCTTTTTCCAGCTTTAATTTCTGCCCCTCATTATTTACACTTTTTACTCTGTTCTTTTTCTCATTCCTTGGGGGCAGGAGAAATGCTTAATCATTTTAGTTTTTGTTCTTTCTTGTTTTGTTTTTTGTTATTTTTTTTTTAATTTTATTTATTATTTTTCAGAGAGAAGGAAAGGGAGAGAGACAGGGAAACGAACATCAAAGTATAGTTGCCTTTCACCTGCCTCCAATACGGACCTTGCTGAAGACCTGGCTTGCAACCTGATTGCCCTGGCTGGAAATTGAACCAGCAAGCTTTGGGTTCGCAGGCTGGCACCTTATCCACTGTGCCACCAGCCAGGGCTTCTTTCTTGTTTTTTAATAAATGAATTCACAACTGTAAATTGTGATTGTAAGTCCTGCTTTATCTACCTATACCTATATCTATCTATCTATATATATATTTTTTGTTGTTGTTGTTAATTTTTCATTTGTATAAATACTGTGCAATTTTCACTTTTAAGTAATGAGTAAATATAGTTGTTTTTAGCCTTCAAAAATATGGCACCTGGCCAAGACAGAGTAACAGGAACCAGTTTTATCCTTATCCTGAAAAAACTTAAAAAGATAAAGAGTACATTAGATAGTTATCTTCAGATGCTGATCCAGCAGCACAATGCAGTGATTCCTGAAAACAGGAAAGCAAAACCCTACAGAGTTCCATAACTCTTCCAGGTTACAGCCCAGAGATCATCTTCAGGCCTCAGTGCAGGGAGGGGAACCGGCGTGGAGTCTGATGGTCTCCAGGAGTTGAGGAGATGACGCTGGGAACATGGAGAGACCAAGGCAGCTAGAATTCACCCAAAAATAGTGCCAGAGAGAGACCTTCAAAGATCTATAATAGCCAGTTCATTTCCATCTCAAATTTTCAAATCAGTATTGATCCCTTCATGTGTGGGAGAAATACCTAAGACTTAGAGCAAAGCTACCAGAAAGGAGAGGGAACAATTCCCAAAGCTCATTATGCGAGGCACAGTTCTTGTTCCCACCACTGTAGAAAACCTCATAATTTAAGAGGCAATGGGTAAGAGTACCCAGGATGCTGCCACAGTATTGGGGAAAATTAGCCCTAAAATACAGGCTCTTTTGTTCCCACCTAACTCAGTTTAAAAACAAACCACAAAATGGTCTGTTTCCAGTGTAACTTCCTGGTACCACAGAACAAAGCTCAAGAAGACTAATGAGGTCCCTAACTGGTGTAGCTCAGGGGGCTGGGCATCCCCCTGGAAACTGGGAGGCTGCAGGTTAGATTTCTAGTCAGGGTGCATGCCTGGTTTATGGGCCGGGCCCATAACGAGGGTGTGCAAGAGGCATCCAGAGATATGTATCTCTCTTTCTCCTTCCCTTCCTCTCCCATTAAATAAATAAATACATTAATAAAACCTTTAAAGAAAAATCAGATGCAAAAATAGAATTAGTACACAAGGAAGTTAAAATAATAAATATTTTATTAGGACAATAAAATATTTTAAATATATGCTGCATGTTCGTGAAAGTAAAGATTGAGCAAGTTAAATAGCAATATGAACTATTTAGAAAAACCCAAATATTAATTGATGAAAACTAATGTAACTGAGATTTAAGAAAAAAAATATATTGGATAGGCTAACAGTAGACCGAACACCCCAGGTAAAGAGATTAGTAAATTTTAAACCCTGGCTGGTAGCACAGTGAATAAGGCGCCAGCCTGCAAACCCAAAGGTCGCAGGTTCGATTCCCCAGCCAGGGCACATAACATGGTTGCAAACCAGGTCTCCAGTCAGGTCTGTGGCTGGAGGCAGGTGAAAGGCAACCGTACATTGATGTCTCTCTCTCTCTCTGCCTCTCTCCCTTCCCCTCTTTCTAAAAATAATGAAATAAAATCTTTAAAAAAAAAAAAAGAGAGATTAGTAAATTTTAAAAATAGTCCATCTAAACTATGCAAAATGAAAAGTATCAGTTGGCTGTGGAACAACTTCAAATGGCCTACTAAACAGATATACAAAAAGGTTTCTGAATAATTTAATAAAAGTTTTTAAATTTTTACAAATTTGATGAAAATTATAAACCCACAGACACAAGAATCCTTGATAAACTCCCAGACAAGAAACATGCAGAAAACATTAAGGCACTTCGAAACAAATGCCTGAAACAATTATAACGTGAAATCCATTAAAAGCAAGAAACACCCGACACACACATGTATTAATTAGCAAAGAAGAATAAAGAGTAAGACTTCTGATTAAAAGCAATGCAAACTAGAATATAGTGAAACAACATCCTAACATACTATATAGCAAGAAACAACCTTGAATTACATATCTAATTTAAAAAATTTTTCAAAAATGAAGGCAAAATAAAGACTATTAACATGTTAGAAGTACAAAACCTCAGAAAAAAGCTCATCACCATCAAACTTCACTGAAAAAGACACTAAAGGAAATGTTTCCAACATAAGAAATGATGCTTGGCAAAAAGCATCATTTAGGCCTGCCACAAAGGACTAAAGGGTATCAGAAGTAATAAATATAAAAGATTTCCTAATTTTCAAACCTCTTTAAAAGATAAAGCATTAAAGCAAAAATGTTAACAGAGTCCTGTGAGGCTTTCTCTACAAGTAACTACAGGGTGGGACAAAAGGTGGCTTACAGTTGTGAGCATGCAAAACAGAATTTATTCTTCTATCATGAAATCACTACTGCATTCTTTTCCAAAAAGTAGGGTTACAAAAGAACTGTAACCCCACTTTTGCCCCACCTTGTATATGACAACAACAGTACAAAGGAGAGAAGAGGATAGGTGCAACTATGCTATTATTAGATCTGTACACTACGTATGAAGTGGTATGAAGTTAACTGAAAATTGACAGAGTTAAGTAAAGTTCTAAAGCAACCATTAAAAATATAAAAGAGCCCTGGCTGGTGGCACAGTGGATAAGGCACCAGCCTGCAAATCCAAAGGTCGCCGGTTCGATTCCCAGCCAGGGAAGAGAGTAGATACTGAGATAAACTCAGAGTTAAAAACTAAAGAAGACAATGTGGGCAAAAACCAACTAAAAATAATTATCCAGATTCTACAAGCAATCAATCGCTGGTTTTGTGAGTCTGTATACATGCTTATTTACCTGCTGTTGTAATAAATGTAAAGACAGAACTATGATTCACAAGCACTAAGGTGAGGACAGAATGGTTCAGGGACAAAGTCGCTTTAAGAGGGTCAACAATACTTGGGAACATAGATTCCAAGTGCTATCCAACAATGCACTAAAAACAGCAGAAATATACTACCGAAAGTACTTTCAAAAACTTCTTTCCAAAAAGCAGAAGCACAAAATGCTGCATATGTTTATGTACACCATTCTCTTTTTCAATATTCTGTAAGTTTGTCTGATTACATCAGAGAAGTAACTAACCTAGAATAGTGAAGGAGGGCTGCTAACCTATCTTCTAACAAGAAGGCAGATTTCTAGTTCAGGAACAGACCACTGAATTTAATAAGCAAGTAAAAGAGGCACAAGAATCCTAGATGGACTGTCCGGATATACCACAGATAGCTGGCTGGAACCAAGAATGCTGAGTTCCCTATACTGATGCAACAACCTGCACCTATTTTAATAACTTAGAATTTCACAGTTCTAGAAAACTAAGAATATAATTATGACAAAGCAACTGGTAATGCTGAAAAAAACCTACAAAATATTTTTTGTAAACCTTTGCATCTATATAAATTTTGGTTGCGTGACTATACTACTTACAACCAGTACAGTCATTTAATTTCAATAGCCAAGAATCTTATTACATGATTTTGGAACAAAAACACAAGCAGGCAAAGAAAGTCAGGATTAGTTTTCAAGAGACAAATGTCTTATCATGAAAACCCGTAGTCCTGAGTGGCTAAGTCACTGGACCACAGTCATTTCCGTAATTGGGGCTCCAGGAGCAGAACCAAGGTTCTCCTCACTGTTATCCTTGGGCCTGAGGGTGACGACCAGCTCAGCACAACCTGGAGCAGGGGATGGATACAGTCAGTGGGCGGTCAGACACCATACCTGATGTAAAAACAAGCACGACCACAAAATACATGAAATCAAAGCCTGACAGTCAAAAACAGGTCACAGCCAGTTACTACAAAGACTGGGATTAACTAGGAGACTCCAAGTGTGACGCGTGGGACAACCCACACAGTGGAGGTGCACGTTCCAGAAATAGGGACGAACAGACAAGAACAGCATCAGAAAAAAGTCACAAGAAGGGTGAGACCCAGTAAAGGTAGACACAGTGTGTCACCAGATAAAGGAGTCTGTTCACAACTGTCCCTCTCAGAGCCACTTGGAGCATTCTGGGAGTGCAAGACTGCAAGACTCTACCTCACGCAGACCAATGAAGCAGCTCTTCAGAAAGCTTAGTTTTGGGTCCCTGTGTCGCTCATGGGGTAACACATGGTCATTCACAAAGCCCACTACACTTTCCCAAGGTGACCACAAAGTGAGAGTAGCTCAAGGGGTATCTGCTAGTTGAATGTTATTATCAGTGTCAGCACTACAATATTCTGCTTACGATTTTGCTTCTCTCAGTCTTGATACTTTTACCACAAACAATATCTGTACAGAAATAGCCAAGCCTGGGTACCAGAAACATATTCACCAAACTCTCCATCAATAACCAAACATGAGAAGCAAAGAGAGGCACAAATTTTCTTCAAAGATCAGTGCTCCCTAGATGCAGAGGAAAAAAATTAAAATTCTGCTCTTAACCTTCAAGTTAGTATCTCTTGCCAAATCCTAGTGTGGGGAATTCTAGATTTTTTACGTTAACATCTTCTTTTAAATAGTTTTTAATACCATTCTGGGAAAAATAAGAAATAAGTAGCAACTCAAAAACACTTCAATTTACAATAATAGGCAACAATTTCAGAAACATAAATTATCTTAAAAAAATAAAAGCTTTAGTTCTGGTCGGGCGGCTCAGCTGGTTGGAGCATTATCCCACACACCAAAGGGTTGCAGGTTCAATTCCCAGTCAGGGCACCTAGGTCGTCAGTTCCATCCCTGCTGGGGATGCATACAGAAGGCAACCCATCAAAGTTCCTCTCTCACATTGATTTTTTCTCTCCCTCTTCCTCTGTCTTTAAAAATCAATAAATATATTCACTGGTGAGACTTTAAAAAGTAAAGAAAATGTTTTTGAGAAACTGCCCCAACATCCTACATCCACTGCTGCCTGCTTGCCAACTGCTGTTTCCTACCCCGCCTACTTTTTAGGTGCCCCAAACTGGGAAAGCCAAATATTATGTAAATGATAATTCATTACACAAATGGTAACTCATAGACCCAAAATTAAACCACCAACCTAATAAAGAATCAACAATTTTTGGAAGAAGGAAGAAGTTCAGGAGGCTATAAACAATTCTGAGTCAGGAGCAACTTGGGGATGTAGGTTCACAACCGGATTTGGTTGGTGAAATGACAACCTGTACTTCTAGGAACTGAGGTGCTTTTCAAAGGCTATGGTTCTCAAGAAGTTCCAAATGTATGCCATCATTTTAAAAGCATGTTAACCAACTATACAAGCATCAGAATTTAGGACTGAAGTTTTCTTTAGGTTTTCTATGAAGCTAATCTTATCTGGCTTTGCTTAAGCAACAGGAGAAATTTAACATGCTCTACAACTAAACAAATGAAAACTGTCAGCACACACACAAAATGTCTTTTTCTTTTGTACTTATTGGTAGAAAAGTAATAAATACAATCTCGCTTCAGCTTAATTATCACTCTGCTGAAACAGTTTTATGGGGTTAAATGCCCTTAAATCTGAGGAGCAAAGGAGACCGCCAATAAAGAGGAGAAAGGAAAATGGAGTTGTGGTGAAAATACAGGACTGGTGTGAATTATTTCAATGAGGATTAAACAAACAAACCACATTTTGATGGTTTTTTTCTGTTTCTCCAATCCTCAGAGGTTAATGTTAGGCAATAATAGTCAACTTTTAGTTTCCAGTAACAGCCGTTAACATAAAACAGAAGTATAAATCAACAACATTCAAAAAAATAAATTCTATCATTATACTGTCTCTGATTTTAAGTCTCAAATTTAAGTCAGACTGGTTGTACCACTCATTAAATTACTTGCTTTAAATGGGTGAACTGTATGGTATTTGAATTATTATCTCAATAAAGCTGTTAAAAAATGTAGGAGCAATACTGGGACGGAGGGGTGGGGAATGATGCAGTGTTTGAAAACAAAGCTCCAGAATAACTAAGCCTTTCTATGTCCACTGACCAATGAACCAAATGCTAAAAAGCCTCTTGTGAGCCAGGCTCGAGTAGATGTTTCTGCACGTTAATAAAGAAATCCTTCAACTGATTTAGTTCTTGACTTGATCAGCTGCCAGCTAACGCCTTTGTTAACTGAAATTCTGACCTACTCCTTTCTCCTCTGTGCAAGAGACATATGTTAAGGGGGTGAGAACCACATGCTTCTACCAGAAGGAAAAAATAATCTTCTGGCAATCATGATGGCTTAGGAGAAAAAAGAAACAAAAAACAAAAAACCTGTCCGTGTTTTGTTCCAGAACATTTGCAAAAGCATCAGCTACTTTCCTCACAAGCATAATCTCTTCACTAACCAGAAAACAAATGTCTCCTTTAGTAAAAGTAGAGTTTCATTTCTGTGTGCTTACCTTTTAAGGAAATTTATTCTTTTCTAACCACTGTCCACTCTTACATCTAGGGAGATACACTGGGGTTTTTCCTATTATAAGTGAATCACTTTGATCCTCCTTCCTTGGCAAAAAAGTAATACTTTTTAAAAATTAGAAACCAGCATGACAGATGTTTAGCTTGTGCTTTCACACCCACCTTCGGCAGCGCCACAGGAGGACCACCTGGGTTCCACTGCTGCTCTACCGTTCACTACTTGGGATCTTGGACAAACCAATAATGCTCTCTATGCCCTTCTATTCTCACCTGGCAAACAGAGAAGGTTTCTACATCACAGCATGGATTAAGACTAAAGTTGATTATTATATGTAGAAGTTCACAAAATAGTAATTATTAGCATTTAGGGTGTTAATTATTCATTCGAAGAGTAAACAAGCAAGTTAAAGAACAGTTTGGATTGAAAATTTGTAAAACAGAATTGTAACAACTCCTTAAAAGCTGTACAGGTATAATGAGACTGAACATATACCAAATAGATGGTGGCAGATGGCGCAAGCCAGGCTTCCCATGGCTGGAGAGAGACGCTGGCTACAGATAAGCAATGGGAGAAGGCTAGAATGAACCATGTGGTGCTGGTTTTGACTCAGACATCCATAAACTCATGTTTAGCTTAAAACGTACACAGACAGATAAGTACGGAAATAATTATAGATACGTGTGTACACATGGGTTAGTAATATGTCCTAGCTCCATCCACTGACAAAGCCTAGAGGTGATGACACATCCATAACCCACATTTTGATTCCTTACACTATTCTCCAGTAAAAGGAGCCTGGCATCATCCTTGAATAAATAAATGGCTGATTTTACAGCTGGGGCAGGGAAGATACATGATGAGCCTGAAATACTTTGTATTGCCAGAAAGGAAGTATTAAAAACAGAATGGGAACATTTCAAAAGGTCACAGGAGACAACCCGAAAGAGATCCAAACAGCTAAACTGAAACAATTTGAACAATTTTAGAGTATTGGATTATAACCTAAAGTACTAAGTAAATATCCAAAATCCATACTAAATAGCAGTAATTAAAGGGCAAAGATAGAAATTTCCATACAGAAGAATTCCAAGCAATTTACACAGCTACTCCCTCCCTCGAAAACATGAAGCTTAACTCTTCACCCACTAAGTGTGAGGCTGGGTTTAGTGATTTGCTTTCAGAGGGCACAGCGTGAAAAAGTGAAAAACGTAACTCCACAGCGGAGAAACAGAGAAAAATGACCATTGCCAGGAGATCAAGGTTAACATCACCCGAGATAAGCCACATTAAAACCATGTGTATTTCATCCTCCCCCAAATCCGTAACAACAATCTAACTATGAGAAAAACATCAGGCAAAACTAAATTGAGAAACACTACAAAATACCTTGTCAGCACTCCTCAAAACTGTCACCGTAAACAGTAAATCTGTGAAACTTTCAAAGATCAGAGAATTCTGCTTAAAGAGACATGATGACTAAACTTAATGTGGTATCCTGACTGGGGCTGTGAGACAGAAAAGAGACATTAAGGAAAAACTAGTAAAATCCAAATAAAATGTGTTTAGTTAACAGTGACGTAGCAATGTTGGTTAGCTGTGACAAATGTACCACGGTAATGCAAGATGTTAACAAAAGGGGAAACTAGGCAAGGTATGTAAGAAACTCTGTACTATCTCTGACTTTTTATAAATCTAAAACTATTCTAAAATCAAGTTTATGTTTTAAAATTTTAATTCAATATTATGAGTTTTAAAAGAGGAATTTAAATTTTGGTCAGATAAATTTTTTAAAATTATGTCTCCCCAAAACAGCTGATCCTATCAGGTAAATAAATAATTTCTGCAAACAATGTTTAAAAAAGTTAGATCCCATTAACATTAGTTTTCAGGCTTTTATTCACTATAAAGCCCACTGAAATAAGTTATATTTTTAAAATACTGTCTAAAATCTTATAAAATGCAGCCTGATTTAAATTTCAGTACTTTCATATAATCACTTCTTATAAAAGTAATATATTTCAGAAATATTATTCAAATTTTATTTCAAACACTGCATTTCAGCATGACAAAAACAGCTAAAGAACTCTCAACACAAACAATACAAACCTACTGTAAAAATAGCAACTCTGCCCAGTAATTAACAGAAACCTTCAATTTTGGTTTTTGAAAGAAAAAAAAAATCAGTTTGCCAAACCTCATGTAACCACAGTTTACTGAAGAAAAAACTCAAGATTCCAAATCAAAGCTCAGCAGCCTTGAGCTGTGTTAGTGAAGCAGCATCACAGCACTGACCCAACACGTGAGGCCCCTAAAAGAAAAACATCAACACGACGACTCTAAAATAAAAATGAAGTGACTTACTTGTGACTGTTCAAGCTGAATTCAGACAGTTAAAAAAGTAAACATAACTCTGTGTGGCCTGTTGCTGGAAAAGGCTTTAGAGTCTTTACTCAATGCTCTTTGAAGGTTTGGGGCTTGAGTTTTTATGGGAGTGAGAAAGGGTGGTGGAGCCTGGGGTGGGGACAAATGCACAAGGAATGCAGAAGAGGAAGATGAACAAGTTTTTATAACGACACTGTCCATCTGTGTCTTATCACTCAGCACCTTCAACACTTTCTTATTTCTGCCAACTTTGTCACCTCCTAAGAATGACATGGATCGAGTGCGTAAGGACAGTGGAAGGTAAGTACCTCGTCTTGAGGCACTGAAAGGAAAACACAAATCCGAAAACGATGCACATATGTTGAAAGAAAACTCTGGTGACAGCTGTAGGTAACCTCTGTCTCTATTTACTCCATTCTTCTTACCTGTTTCAACTAGAAAATATTCAGGAACTTGTAAGGCCAAACCTTTTGCTAAAGACCATAACTGTCCCATACAAGTGCACTTACAGCATAGGTCTTTTATGCATTTCATTCATTCACTTGCAAATCATGCCTCAAAAGGAAGACTGAACAACCCTGACTCCTGAATTCCCTGAACTCCTTGGATAGTGAAGAAGGGAGGAAGTTAGATAAGAACTTCTCTTCCTTTGCAATTTCAGGGCAAAAAATGTCCCTTCTCCGGCCTTCCATCACTGAAGGGTTCTTCTTTTTTAAACTGCATATGTAACTCTACTAGTCTACTACTCTAGGGGGTGGAAGGCAGGATGGGAAGGGAAAAAACAGGATGACATGACACCTTTCTACTTCAATATATTATTTCAACCAATCTGTCCAGAATCTAATTCCTTATCTTGCTTCCCTCAGCTTTCCCATTTCCCCAGGACATCGATGCCCTAAACTTTCAATCCTTAGTCTAATTCATATCATCACCATTCACCCCTGAACTAATGCACCATCTTTCAGATAATCTGAAATATCAGATTGAGGATTAATAGTCCGCCCTACATCACACCCACCTACCCCCAACAGGATTAAGAAATGGTCCCTGTCAGTGAGTAATTCACTATCCATGCTTCTGTTTAAAGACCTTCAACAGTTCCCTTATTTCTGTCATATTTAACATAATGCCCTGGAGAGAGAGTTTCTCGAGACCTATTTTGGTCTCACCTCCTCTCTAGAGCAAAACAGAGAGACTACGATGCAGGGGTTCTGGAGCGAAGACTGCCTGAATTCAAAGCCTGGTTTTGCCGCTTCCTAGATGTATGAGTTGGAGCCTACTGACCTTCCCTGTTGTGCTTCAGTTTCCACCTCTGTAAGATGGAAATACCAACAATGACCACTTTATAAGGTTACAAGGGGAATTAAAATGAGAATACACATAAAGTGCTTACATAAGACTATGCCCAGTATACAGTATAGTAAGTACTCCAAAAGTCTGCTATTTGCTATTATTATAATTCGTTTTTGTTAACATCCAATTATTCTCTAAGACATACCATTTGATGCAGTTTGACATGTTTTCTACATGATCCCCTCTTTCTCATTTCTGCCCCATCAGGTATTCATTCTGCAACACTCACCTCAACTTCACCTATTTAAATCTAAACCACATTTCAAGACCCGCTTTTCATCGTCTCTTTTAAAATGCTATAAATTGCAATCACTTCCTGATATTCTGAACCTTTATCGAATCACATAATTCAATACATAATCATAAAATGCTCCATGTTACTTAATGCTGTAATTAAATTACTTAGTACTGTCCCTGTATCTAGACTGCTACCTCCTCTATGAGAGGAAAGACATCTTCTGTATCATGCTCAATAAATACTGAGGGACACGCTAAGAAAAAGATAAAAATGATACGGTTCTAGAAGGAAGGAGCAGGATCAAACTCTTCAACAACCAAATGCAAAAGATGTTACCATCTCTTACCTTCTGGACCACTTGTAATAAGGATTCTTTGCCAACCATTCCAAAGACTCCAAAAAAACACTCCACAGACAGCAAGTACACCCTCCTAACTATTCTCAATGGACTTTCAGCTGTTTCATTCCTCTTTTAAAAATGTATATACATCATAATCAGAATAAAACACAAAACACTAAAACTTTATGCCAGAATAAAAGTACCCAGCCCATATCCTACTATTCCTCAAGGATTCTGTATACCAGTTACCCTCCAAATCTGTAGGACTCTTCAACAGGACCTATGTTTGCACTTCCTCCTGGTAACCAATCCCTCCTAAGAGCTGGAGAAAGGTACTGACCCTTATCAGCGACTCTCAGTTCCAAAGACACTGCTAAAGAATTGTTATCCTCCACAGAAAACAAACAGAAAAAGTTGTTAGGGTTTCTTTAGAGTAACCGCAGCAAGAAAATAATGAAAAGAAATCTCATAGGATCTTTCTTTGCTAATAGAACACCCAAACTTCATTACACTTCCTTCTCCTCAATTTTACTGTCTTTGTAACTGATGTCATTCTGCAACTGTTAATGTATTTGAACAAATATTTACAAAGGGTCCCTTTTGGGCTCCTCAATCAGGCTTAAAATTGTGAAGTACTCTTTGAATCATTGTTCTCCATCCCATATTTCTCCACAAAACTCTGTCAAATTTTTCTCTAATATGCTTCTTCATCTGTTTATCCCTTTTCCATTCCCTTACTTCTGTCTTGTCTGGCCCATCAATCTAGCACAATTCCCAGAGTCCTTGGGAGTACTTTTTGAGGGTCTGAAAGGTGAAAATTATTTTAATAGTAACACTAAAATGTCATTCCCTCACTTTTGCTGCATTCATATTTGCACTAATAGCACAGTTCAAGGTGGCAGCCCACGGTGCGCTAGTAGTCACTGTATTCTTCACTATGTGCTCACAGGGGAAAATGAAAAGCATTTTCACTTAAGAATGTCCTTGTTGAAGCATACACATCATTAGTTTTATTAGATCTTGACCCCTGAATGCATGTCATTTCAATGTTCTCTCTGATGAACTGCTGCATACCAAAGTGCAATGGTGTCTCCAAAAACAGCATGTGTGACTATGAGTTGCAAAATGGACTAGCCACTTTCCACAGAACACCATTTTTACTGACAAACTCTGATTATTCACACTTAAATATTTGACATTTCCTGGAAAATGAACTAAATGAATATGTCATCTCAAGGCAAGAAAAAGACAACAGTATTTGTTGCATTTAGTCGTTTCAAAGAGAAATTTAAATCTTGGAAAACTTCTATCCACTGTCAATACTTTAAGACTTACTTATACAAAAAAACTTTCTTACCATCTCAACATTTCTGAGTAGAGTTTTAACAAATGAAATAAATATCTTATTTGAATGTGCCTAAATTGATGTTCATATCTAAAATTCTTCCACAGAATTTAAGGACTAAGGTAGACAATATATTACAGGAACCCAAACCTAGAATTCTGAAGTATGGCACCTTCTAGAACAAAAACAAAAAATGATTAAAATAATACAAAGTACTCTTCGTATTTTGATGTACTTTCTTCCAAGTTTTTTATAGACAAATACCTTACAAGACTCATGTGCTACCTCCCCTGTAAAACTTGCAGTGATTTCTCCCAACCAGGAACAGGATCTTCTTCCTCTACACTCATGTAGCACAAGGTTTTCCTCATGCCAGTTCATTTATTCATTCCACAAATATTTATTGAGATTCTAGTATATATCAGACACTCTTTTAGGTTCCAGCAATACAGCAGAAGGAAAACCATGGGCTTTCTGCATCCACACTCCAGTGCAGAGGGAACGGCAGTGAACACGCAGGGTGATGCACAGCATAATGAAAATCAGGAAGAGTGAAGAGCGGAGCCTCCCCTCACTTGCATGGGCCTCTATGAGTTTTTAAAGTTCCTGGGACAGAGAACAACCAGGTCAACAGGAAACATTTTATGACAGCATTTGTGATTAAATATCTAAAAAAATCTCAGACAAAAAGGATTACAGCATTTTGTTGGGACACCCTTTTCCCATTCTAAATAAACACTCACTTTCATGTCTAGTATTTTATTATAATGTATTTATTTTCTTAAGTTAAGATACCCAAACTGGATAAAGTTTAAGCCTTACAAAATCTGGATTCATCCCTGGTAAAGATAGAAAGTGAGGGCAGGGTGCTGTTTTTTATAGGGTGGTAAGGAAGAGCCACATTTCAAAGGTTACTTATGAGCTGGGATCCAAGGGAAATGAAGCAAACCACGCATGCATGGGGGGAGGGAGGAAAGAATTCAGGTATAGACAGCAAATGCAAAAATCCTGAAGCAGGAGAAATATGTAATAACAATGATACTGGATTCTGACAACAATGAATAATTACCGAGTATTACGTATTAAACACTGCCCTAAGCACTTTTCTGAGCATTTTCATTTCACATCTGAGGAAACGGAGAAACAGAAAGAAGGATCAAGTAATTGGTGCTCGGATGGTGAAACCAGGCAATCGTCAGCACTAAACTTGCTATGTTAGAAGTCAATTATCTAAATAACCTCTCAAATAGTAAGAGATTTAAAATGCCAAAAAAAAAAAAAAAAAAAAAAGACAAAATCAACCAGGCTTTGATCTCAAATTATGATAGCTAAAAGTAGGTACATATTTTACGTGCCAGTAAATTCTTAATACCAGATCTTGCCATTTTTGCTATTCCACCCATAATCCCTAATACATTTCCTTCCATTATCATAACTAACTATTCAATATAGTCTGGTTGTTGAGTGTATTCTCAAGAGAGCACTCCAAACTATTTATTCTCAGTACAAAACAATGCATTGAGTTTCTTTCATAAGGAAATATGTACACAGACCAAATCTTGGAGGTATGTACCACCTTCAGGGAATGAGATCCATGTCAAAATCACATAACCTGATGGTTTTTAACTTTTTTTTTGAACACTAGAGAGGAATTATCCTACAGGCTGTTTGTTACAGCATCACTTTTCGGTCTCAAATAACTACTTATGTTGAGAAATTCTACCTTAATTTACCTTAAATATTCAAGAAATTTTCCCAAAGTTTAGGACCATTTCCTCTGGTCCCTCTACACTTTGGCCGCCATAGAAATAAAAAATAACCATAACCCCAAATAACTTTTTTTTTCCCTTCAGCTGCTCTTTTCTAAATGCTTCAGGTCTTTATGCCCCTCATCAGAGGTGAGGTTTCAGAACTGAGTTTTCCAGAAAGGGTCTTATAAAACACTAATCTAATTGGTGTTTGATGATATTATCAGAACACCTCAAAAGGTACACTTACAAAAAAGACAATATATAATTCAGTAAATACTTGAGCGTACAGATCAGTTTCCTGGTTTCCCAGCCCAATCTTCAATTTTTCTCCTGCCAGCTTTCATACAGACTAGTCTGTTTACAAAGACTATCATGTGAATACTACTTTGGAGTTTAGTAACATTGCAGGCTCTGCTTCAGAGGAAATGGCCTCCAAACATACAGATAAAATAAATACCAGCATTTCCAAAGCATGTTCTACAGCAGAACACTGGTTCTAAGGACAAGCAACAGGTATTACACATAAAAAGAATTCCACAGTCAAGTTAGTTTGGAGTATGCTGGGTTAAGCAAAGTTGAGTAGGTTTCTTGACCACAGGACTTCTGCGTTTAATACAGGGAGGTGCACAAGTATTGTGCTGGCCAAAGTCTGTTGAGAGAGAGAGAGGAGAACAAGAGAGAGTGCTCGAGCGTGTGTGTGTGTATGTGTGTGTGTGTGTGTCTGGTAGGATGGTTCTAGGGGTGCTTAGTTGTCTTTAACTTCATTTGAAACAATTTTGTTAGGCTGTATTGCGACAGCTGTTATAACAATGTACATTTAAAAAACGCATCAAAATAGGTCAATTTCTGTGCAGCAATTTTAATACTGAAGATGGAAGAAAATATGCAACATTTTCAGTGTATTATGCTTTATTATTTCAAGAAAAGTAAAAACATAATGCTCCACCATCAGGTAGACCAGTTGAAGTTGAAAGTGATTAAATGGAGACATTAATTGAGATCAACGTAATACAACAGGGGAGATAACCGATACACTCAAAATATCAAAATCAAAAATTTTTGTGAAAATGAAAAATGTATTTAATTTTACAGAAAAAACTAATAGACTTTTTGACCACCCAATAACACGTGAAAAAAATCTCAGAGCAGTGCCTAGCAAGTAATAAACACTCTATAACGTTAGCTTTTATTATCATTATTTTTAAAAGATGACAAGATTAATCAATTTATACCTTAGATGTTCTTAGGAAATTATAGGCCTTAATTTGTTTACTTTTTAATCATGTGGCTTAACCACCAGCTGTTTTTTTTCTAAATACATTAAATACATGGCCAGGTACTTTTGAAAAGAACTGAAAAAGAAGTCACTGTACACAATGCCACCTAAGATGCATACATTATCAAACTTTCAGCTGAATATATAACCAGATGCACATAACCAGCTGTAAGCGATTTTGATCCATTCACTTCAATTTTTACAATCACCACCAATTCCAAAATGCAACTAAGGGTTATTTTTACCTGAACTATTGCAATGGCTTCCTAACTGCTCTTCCTGCTCCAATCTACCACCCACACTGCAGTGAGTAGGTCTTTTAAAAAGTCAAGCTTAGTT
Organism: Noctilio leporinus; assembly: GCA_004026585.1. Classification (NCBI taxonomy): domain Eukaryota; kingdom Metazoa; phylum Chordata; class Mammalia; order Chiroptera; family Noctilionidae; genus Noctilio; species Noctilio leporinus. The sequence goes on along the minus strand of PVIW01005215.1, from coordinate 94,427 downwards.
TTACTGTCTATTGTCCTAAGGAGGAGTCCCCCCTCCCTACTACAAGACCTAAGAGGCCTACGTGATCTAGAGCCACCTTCCCTCTCTGGTTGCTCAGGCCATATAGGCAGGCATTCATGTAGGTCCTTCCCTCCAGCCTCGGTCTTCACCACAAATGTTGTCTGGCACAGGCCATTTCTCCCCACTCCCTCTGACTCCCCAAAGGAGATCAGGTCATCCTGTTACATGCTCTCACAACTCTAATTCTAATCCTCTTTTCTCCTCTGCAGCACAAAATAAAACTGCAATGAAACAATTATTTAAGGTTGTTCTTGTCCAAAGAAATACAAACTCCAAGTGGGAATATGTCTCCCTTTTACTGCTACAACCCAAGTGCTTTGATGCCCAGAATCTTACACATAGTAGGTGTGCACAATACACCTGTCTATAGGGAAAGGTGATGAGATACATGATGGTGGAAAGCAAATCCCTCACGAAACAAGACTAAATGCAGAACACTGGCTGCACTGCAACATCTATCTAAGTAACATGTGTGACACTGGAGTAAAAGTAAAAACTTACTGCTTAACAATGGGCAAAACAAAGTTTAGGCTAAACTTTCCAAAGTCGAATTATGCTTTGTGCATCCTCAGGCATGATGTGAAACAGGAGTTGTTCCACTTCAGTTACTCGTAAGAAGATACACAACCAAATCAAGGCTGCTACCACATTTGGCAGCATCCGCCTCTCTACTTGGCAGCCTCTTTCAGGCCAAGAGTTGAGCTGGCCCGGGAACAGTGATTTATCTCCCACATTTAGAAGTGGTCCCTCTACAAGCGGAATGCTGTACTACTCACGGGCTTTGAGTTCCAACCTTGTCAAACCAGTACCTTCCCGAAGTATTCAGTTCAGTTAAAAAAGAAAAAAACCACCATATGGGTCACCGAAGGAAAAAGAAAACCCAGTTTTAATAAGGCATCCAAGTCCACTTGGACTTGGGGAAAAAATTCTCTTTACTTAAAAAAAAGAAAAAAACCATGCTACTAGATCGCTTTTACAAAAGCAAGTCATGACTCGGAAAATGAGCAGACACCGGTGTTTGCCTGCCAAAGGCCGAGAATTGCGGGGCTGCGGATGGAGACGGCCCAGTGTGGTAACTACAACGGTGCCTGGTGGGCAGACGTTCCCAAACGCCAGCGCAGAGGCCAGGCGGTCTGCAGCACGCAGGTTTGACACACGCCAAACCCCTGCTGTCTGGTTCGTCGCACTGACCCAGCCAAAGCGACACACGCCCGCGCCCTCCGCGCCCCGGTGAGCAGAGCCGCCCGCGCCGGCCGCCCTCCCCGCGCGCCCCGCGCAGGGCGCAGGTAAGGACGGGGAGGTCGCGGGGTTAAACGTTTGGCCCTTTGTTCGCTCCCAGGCTGCGGAGCCCCGGACGCCCGCTCCGCCTCCTCCCCCCCGGCTCCCGGGCACCAGCGCCTCCCGCAGAGGCAGCGCGGACTTCGCCACCCTGGCTCCGCCGCCCCCCCGCCCTCCCCCCGGGGCGGGCTGGGGACCCCCGGCCTCGGCGGCGCGCGCCCGCGGCCCCTCGCCTTTACCTTGTAGACGTCGCCGTAGGTGCCGCTGCCGATGCGTTGGATCAGCTCGAAGTCTTCCTGCGGGTTCCGACGGGACAGATCGAAGCCGGGGTTCATGGCGGGCCCCGCGTGCCCCCCGCCTCCCTCCCGGGCAGGGGAGGGGGGGCGCCTAGGGGGCCACACGGAGAGTGGGAGCCGCGGCCGGCCCCCGGCTCCCCCGGAGGTCACAATCGCCTGGCTCCACGCTGTGGCCGCCGCTCCCCTGTCGCCGCCGCCGCCGCCAAGGACAACGTTGACCGGGCTAACCGTCCCCGCCCCCCGCAGCCGGCGCGGCGCGGAGCTCGGGTCACACCCACAGGGAGAGGAGAACGCTCGCAGCCCCTCGCTCCGGGTGAAACTCCAACATGGCTTCCGCCTTCGCCGCTCCTCCCCCTCCCCTTACTCCGGCTCCTCCGCCCTCCTCCCCCTTTTCCCGGCTGCGGCCCGACTGCGCAGCCGCGATCCCGGAGGGAGCGCAGCCGGGCCCGGCGCGCGCCCCGCCGCTGCGCGCGGTCCCTGCGCTCCTGCGAGGCCGGGGCGGCTGCGGCGCAGCGCCCGCCTGAGCCGCCGGGCACCCGGCGGGCCGATGCCTGGGGAGGTTTGCCTGCCCCGAGGACTGCGGGGAGGACCGGCAGCAAGGAGCGCTTTTCAGTCCCCTAATGATACAGTTTGACATTTCCGGATCAGGTCCCAATCCTAAACAGGTTGTGTAGTTTTACTTTGCGAGACAGCCCATGTCTCAAACTTTAGAAACAGGACGCAAGTGAGTTCCACAAATTTATTGGGAGTTCAGGGAAGAAGGCACCTGAGAAACAGGAGCAGCGCTTGCTCTGATTCAGACACTGGGGCCCTTGCAGCCGGCCTGCCCGGGTGCAAGAGGGGACAGGCCAGGAGGGCTGGCAGGCAGACGAGTGAAGTGGGTTGAGCGTGGGGAGCTCCCGCCGGCTGGGTCGCGGGCGTGGGAGGCAGGCGGAGCACAGAACTAAAGCAGGGATTGACCTCCTCACCAGAGACTTCTGGGTTTTCAAAGACTCGGGGGGGGGGGGAGGACTGTGCAAGTGTGCAGCAACCTTGCAAAGGAGAGGTGTGGAGGGCGGAGGGTGGACTCGTCCCATTCCTGCACCTGAAATGTGAACACGTGATGATCCGGAAACTCTTTACTTACCCAAAGCCCCACCCTGCTTAAGACCCAGATTGTGAGCATTACATCTAGTCTCTGTGGACACCAATGCCAACTGTTAACACCTGTCCAAGAAAGCATGTAGGGATGGAGGATTAATTTTCTCTTCTCGGGAAATTGTCTACTGGGCACTTCCGAAAGCTTTAATCAAGTAGGTGATGGCTACTTCGGCAATACCACTTTGGAGGATTGCTTCAGAAACATTTTCCTAATACCTTTAGGTACCACACCCTCTGACCATTAATATTCTCTAATGCCTGCTGGCTCCTGAGGAACTAGATCTCATCCAACCTGTGAGGGATAAAGTAAATACAATTAAACGATAGTCAAGCGAACTACTTACGCTTAACTGCTTCATACATTTTTGTCCTTTCAATCCCTTTGCCTACGGTAACGTTGCATGTTTACTAAATTCCCAAACAAGTTTATTGACTAAAATATATTGGAACATGACCACCCATTCACCTACACAAGTAGCCTTTCAACTGTCTAATTTTCAATTATTTTAAAGCATCAGTAATATGAGCACATTATTTAAATTGCTGCCTAATAACTACTTATCATTGGATTTCTTCTAGGTGGCTCTACCTTAAGGCTCTGGTATCTTGAGAATTAAACTCCTGACTTAATGTTATTCCTTAGCCAAGGATCCTGCTTTTGCTTGCTTAAGGCACTTGCTGGGGGCCCAGAGTTCAGGCCTGCCTTCTGCTTGTCCTCACTTGAGGGATTGTTTGGCCCCTTTAAGCTAAACAGGAGGAAAGTTAGCCCAGGATCAAGTAATCAGACCTAAAAAACTATCCCGAATAGGAACAGTTCTGCTTTCTTTCTCTGCGGTTTGAATGCTGGAATGCCAAATTCTCAGGATTCTCAGGACTGAATGCTGCGTAAGACCGATCTAATGGTTTCACTGTTTTGTTTGCTAGGATTATCATCTGTGCAGATAACTTTGCATTTGCATCGCTAATAGACTTCTTTCAAAGGGAAAAGACATTTCAGTAGGGCTGGAACAGTCTTTGAAGTTTTGTTTGTTCCCTGTTGGCAGGACCAAGCTAGTCCTTGAAAAGAGATGAATTTTCATTTGAGGGCCTGATTTGCCATATGGGCTTCAACATTAATAAAAAGGGCTTGTGCAATTAAATGTTCATAAAGAATAAAATATTTTTTCTTTGTAATGTGTACATACAGTCAAATCTGATCTTTTTTTTTTTCTATTCTAACACTTCTTTCGCTTTGCTAGAAGTAACACTAATGATCACACTCTCTTTGAATCAGAGAAACAGCTTCCCTCTTCTATGATTAGAAGCATCCTTACAAATCACCTAATCTTTTCAAATCAAACTGCTTCTACAGCATCTCTCCTGGATTTACTGCTGTTTGAATACAGCAGGTCCATGAATAACTCAATTTGTTCAACATCGTTTTGTTGTGATGTTGATGAGATGCCGTAAGAACTTTACTCTTATTTATATCAGTTAGCCTGTGGTGAATTGGTTGTGTTATATGTCATTTCCCCACAGTTCCAAGAACCAATGGACATATTAAGTGACTAAGGATGTACTGTATCTTTAATAAAAGAGGACTCCCTGCTTCCAAAGCAACTGGCCTCATTTTAAGATAGTGCCACTGAAAGATCATAATAATAGTAGAAAAATAGTGATATCTAGCATACCAAGTGTTTATATGGTGCCAGGAACTGAATCAATTACTTTCCATGTATTATTTAATTCACATAACAATTGAATAACGTAGGTAATATGGTATTATTGTCTGTGTTTTTTCAGGCACAAACAAATTAAACTGCTCAAAGTAAACCAGAAAACTGAATTTTGAACAGAGGTCATATAACATGAAGGCCAGACTCTTAGCCACTAGTCTATACTCTCTCTAATTTGCAGTATAACTTTTTTCAAAAAATGTTTCTTATGCTAAGTCAAATCCTGCCTCCTTGTAATGAATGCATTTAGAGAATGAAGCTTATATTCTAACAGTGTAGAATATAAAGAAGAAAAGCCACACTCCTCAAGGAGTTTGCAGTCTCACAGAAGTGTGAGAAGCACAGAGGAGGGACATTAATGTAGACAGGAAGACACAGGAATGGTGCTAAAGCTAACATTTGAAGACTGCATTGGAGTTAGCAATGAGGAGGTGGAACTATACCCCAGGATGGTCCCTTAGCTGCATCATCTTAAAGCACCCACCCATGTAAGTATTGGACAGTAGGGAGCACAGAAAGGTTAACAGTAGTTAGTGGCCAGCATATCCTAACCACTCTTCGTTTAGCCTGTCTCTCAGAGGTCTGTGCCTTAGGAATTCCTTGGTCTGCATACCAGCTCTCTGTTTCATGACCACCACTCCTATTCAACATCACCATTGCTCACTTTCCATATACGAAGCTCTGGAAAGGAATACTGAGCAAGCCTGAGCTCAAAAGAGACACACCACAACCAGGGCATCCACAATGTGTGTGTGTGTGTGTGTGTGTGTGTGTGTGTGTGTGTGTGTGAATCAGGCACAGACATGTATGTGAAACAATGTAGCAGAGGGTTCCAGGGGGTTATATACCCTAGCCTAACACAGCCCTGAGCCAGGCTACCTGGCTTTAAATCTTGACTCTGTAATCTTACTGAATGCCCCTGGGAAATTATTTCAAACTGAGGCTATCAGAAAAAGTCAAAAAGAAAATACATGTAAAAGGCAGTAGTAGTGCCTGGCTCCACAATAAGCCCATGAAGTATTAATTACTATTATTTTGAATATTTTTGTATGTTTTAAAGGGCAGATGGGGATGGGAATAGAGATACCGTTTAGGAAGCAAATGCAGTAACATAGAGAAGACAACCTGAATTAAGGTCGGAGATAGTGAGAAAAGAGAGAAGGGAAAAGAACCCAGAAGATAGTTGGAAGATGGAATGAACAGGTTCGGGGAAGTGAGAAAACAGGTAGAGACATGCATGACATGCAGTTTTCTAGCTTAAATAATTGGATCTCAAAATAAATAAATAAATAAAGATACATTAGCCATAACCAAAGGAACTGGGGTTATTTGGGGATGATTTTAGCACTGAATCGAAGCAGATGATTCTCTTTTGTACCTGTTAAGTTTGATGTGTTCAATTGGAAATATAAAATTAGTGATAAATATCTAGCACTGACATTTAGAAAAGATTTCAGGGCTAATTTTTTAATTTTATGAGTCATAGTTCAGAAACATATATTGAGCATCGTACATGTGCCAGACTATATTGGCTTCCTGCAATACAATAGGTCATGGTCCCTGAACTCAAGTTGAGGGTATGAACAAGTTCTCAGATAATTCATTTATAGTGAGATAAATACTGAGATCCAGGGAAGCAGAGCCAAGAGATATTAGGTGCTGCTTGGGCTAATAATTTGGCTCTTTTTAAACCAATACATATTTTTTAAAGCATGTACTCAACATTTATTTACAGGTGAGGTGGAGCTCTGCATGGGGAGTGGGTGGAGATAGAAGTCTTCGGGTGTCAGCTCTCAGCTTCCTCTGTGCTATTGAGCAATTCAGCTCTGCCCCAAAATTTGCATACCTCCTAGTACAGTGTTTCTCAATGGAAATTTTATTAGCAATTCAGGTAGGGGAATTCTTCACTGTATGAGACTGTCCCCTTGCATTATAATCTCTCTGCCCCTCAACACCAAGACTACTCCCAGCCATACTGGCATCAACAACAAAAATAGCCACATGTATTTCCAAATGCCTGGAGTTGGGCTGGGGCTGGAGGTGGGGGTGTTACTGGATTGAGACTTTTCGCCTTTCATATGCCTTGGGAGAGCTATCACCATATGTAACTATTTACTATAGTATTCCTTTCTACTTGATGCAGCATGTATCTCAAGAAAGAATACATTGTTCCTTTCATTAGATTTTTAATATTTAGTACCATGATATTTAACTTCCCTCTGTATATTCCACATGCTCTTTACCAGATAACCAATACCTATTTTTATATTTCCTGGGATCCTATAGGAGAGCACTGAATCTAGTCTTTGCAGGTTATAGAAATCTTCAGAGAGGAAGGAACCTTTAAGCTAAGACTTAAAAGACAATTAGAAAATTAGCCAAGCAAGAAGGTGTATTCCACACCATGGGTATAAATGTTACATTCAAAGAAATGAAAGGTGCTGTGTTTGGGATGAATAACTGATGAGGCTAGACTAGTAAGCAGGGACCAGTCCATGAAGGGGCATGTAAATCATAATAAATAATTTAGACTTATTATTGAGAACAAAAGGGAGCTATTGACGGGTTTTTAGCATAGGAGTAACTGCATGATCTTCTTTGCGCCTTAAAAAATATCCAATTAGCTGTGGCATGCAGAATGAATTGGAGGCTGGTGGCAAGATGAAGAATGGAGAAGAATTAGCAGATCTTTGCAGTAGTCCAGGTGAGAGAAACTGATGGCCTGAATTATAACATATGAAGTTAGCACCAACATTTAGTAATGGTAATACTTGAAATTGTGATTTGAGATCAGTTCTCATAGGGAAGATGTATGGAATAGACAGAAAATGGGCTCTAAGAAACCCTAATATATATTTAAAATATTTTATTTATTTATTTTTAGAGAAAGGAAGGGAAGGAGAGAGAGAGGGATAGAAACGGTGATGTGCAAGAGATACATCAATTGGTTGCCTCTCGCATGCCCCCAGCTGCAGACCTGGCCAGCAACCCAGGCACGTGCCCTGACTGGGAATTGAACCAGCAACCTTTCAGTTCGCAGGCCAGCACTCAATGCACTGAGCCGCACCAGCTAGGGCAGAATCCTAATATTAAGAATATGAGCAAAGGGAGAGAATCCAGCAAAAGAGTCTAGGAAGGTGATGCCCAGTAAGTACAGTACGTGGAAATGAAATGGCGGGGCAGCCTTGGAGTCAACCGCTCAGGACCCCCTTCAAGGAAGCACCTGTTCCAAAGAGTGTGATGATCTGAAAACCTCCATCATGCCTTTGGCATTCATAACAGCATTCCTGCTGAGGTCTCATTCTCCCCAGATGCTCCCAACCAGTGACTGAGCGCTGGCCCAATGCCGCTTCCTCTAATGGTCTGCTCTGGGCTCCCCCGTGGCCTGGCTGAGCCTTTCTCAGAGCTGCCCTGCAGCCTAATCCTTCCTATTCCTTCTCCCTTCTTTCCCTTTCCTCACAGGCCCTGAGCTGTGCATTGCAGTCTGAGACTCTTCCCTCCCATTTCTCTTTATCCTTCACAGATGTACCCAGATAGAAGAATCTTGCATTTCTAATTCAATTTTACCCTCTGCTGAACAGTCGGATCAATGAAGCAAAGAAAGAGTGTTATCAACAGTGTTAAATGTCAGAGAGACTGAGGAGGAGGGGGACAGAAAAGTGTCATTAGATTTGTCATTATGGAGGTCAGTGCTGACTTAACTATTGAAATTCATATTCCCTCTTCTGCTGTGATGTGTTCTCTTAGTTATATTCTCCCAGATCCACTTAAACCTCTCTCATGTATCATGATCTTCATATAGTTCACTTGAACCCCTCTTATAGATGCGTTTAATATATTAATACCTTTCTAAACCTTTCTAAGCACTACAACAAGCTCAGTATTTCCAATGCAGTCTGTTTAGTGTTGACTATGGAAGGATTGTAACTACTTATTTTTTTTTAAATTTTATTGTTGTTGTATTACATCCATCTCCTTTTTGCTCCCCTCTGTCTCCCTCCCCACCCACCCATTCCCCCCAAAGTCAATCCCACCTGTTGTCCATGTCCATGGTTCCTTTATACTAGGTTCTTGTCTAAGCTGCTCCCCTTTCTTGCCTCTGCCTCCCCCCTCCCCCCAACCCCTTCCCCTCTGACCACTGACAGCCTATTCATTGTATTCATATATTTGGTTCTGTTTTGCTTGTTGTTAGTTTTGTTCATTATTGTCCTGTAATGGGTGAGATCATATGATATTTGTCCTTCACTGACTGGCTTATTTCACTAAGCATAATACTCTGTAGCTACTTATTATCTGAACACTATATTGTCACCTGAACTTCGGTCCAATTTTTTTTTTATAGCTGCAACTTAGGGTCTTATATTGCCCAATTCAGGGCACGCTGTTTATATTATCAAATATAATCATAAAATCCCCAACTCCAACCTGGCCACTGGGTCCTGATCAGGAAACATCTCCAAAGAATATATTTGCTCCCTTCTGAATAAGATCACCAGAGGTGTTCTTGAACCCCTGTTGCCATAAAATTCCATGAATAAGAAACCTGGTCTCATATGTCCTAATGTAAAGTTCCTGCCCGGACAACAGTTTTTATCAGACCGGTTGTCATCTTCTCATCACCAAGCAGAGATATACCACCATTAAAACAGAGCACAGACTAGCTCTACCCAACGTTGCTACCAGGTGAGATCTTGCAAAGATGAGTTAGACATGAATCTAGAACCTGACATGGAGAGACAGGAACCTCCTACCTTTTTGAAAAGCCAGGATTTCAAGGGGGTGCCCTTTGGTCTGTACTGTAGGTAGGTGATATCTATTTAGATACAACTAATCCTTGAGGGTATAAGTTATGTGAAAAATGGACAATAAAATATTGAAGGATTCTAAGGAAGTGTAGGCTGGGAAGAAGAGAGACTAAGAGATGCTGTGATCATTTTTTTAGTGAAACTCCTGATTGTATTTATCTGTTACCCCATGATAGATTAGAGCATAGTGTTTCTCTGGTTCCCTTTCATGTAATATACAGCCTGAAATTCTTAGGTGCTTTCAGTTAAAAGGTGTTACCTTATACCCTAGTTCCAAATTCAGACTGAGGCCATGGCTAAGCCAGACCCAGTTGGTCCAGAACAAGTATGGTTAGTACACTATGTTTCCACAGTAGGTTACTGCCCAAAGCATAATTACTGGCCTTTTCTGTAGAAGCTTTACTCTAGTTACTCTTACTCCCTTGGGAGGGAGCTCCCAATCCTGACAAAACCTGTAGTAAAGCCATCGACCTGTAGATCCAGAATGTTCATCTTTAAGGGAGAAAAAATTAACTAATTCAATTTAAACTTAGAGTGGTGTTTTTCTTCACCAAAGCGCACACACACACACAAAATAAACATAAAAGCTCAGTTGAATAATTCAAATATTGGGCCAGGAGGGTTTTTTTTTGTTATTCCTTACCCCCTTGCTCACAGCTGAAGGCAATATGGAGAAAGCCCATTTCTCAAAAGGAGCCAGGAAGCAGATTTATTTGCAGGGTCTAAACTCAGGGCAAAACCTGTCTGGATCAAGGGATGCCTCTTCTTGGTATAAGAGCCAAAACTTCAGCCTGGAATCTGATCATCTGGGTTACTTAAAGATACTTTTGAAAAGAAGTATGTTTAATTAGGACTCATCTGGCAGTACAAACTTGCCCAGCTGAGCATCTGATGCCAATAGTTTAAACATGTGTTGATGGAATAATTGTTCTCATCGTAAAAGGAACAGAAGGAAGGAAACATGAAAAGTTCCCGCTGCTTTGTAGTTAATTTACAAAAGGCTAAGTTCCTTTATGAAATTAGTCAATAGTCTTTTTAAAGCATAAGTGTGGCGTTCATACACAGTTTTCTCTCTTTCTCAACCTCGAAACTGTTAACCAAGCACCAATATCTGAAAATGTTTGTGTGGGTTTTTAATGCCTTGAAGTATAACACACAACTGATGCCAGTATTTAAGGTTTATGTATCCTCTCACCTAAAGAGCATTCTCCAGCCATTCCAAATAAACCCAAAACACCCTGTCTGCAAATCTGAGTACAAGCTGTTTTCTGCTATGTAACGCAAGACTCTTAATTAGTCTCTCTGTCCCAATGCTCTTCCTTTTCGGATAATACCACGCCTGGGCCAATAAACATGCTCCTAATATGCCAACAATGGAAATACGGAAGTCCTGACGAGGAGCTAAATTTAGAATGAATGTGAGTTCGCTGTTGACTTTGAGGAGATGAAAGGGCCTGAAGGAGGAGCCATAGCAAGGATGTGACAGATTTAGAAAGTGCAAGAGGGGTTCAGGTATAATGTAAATTTGAGTCATACAAATAAAGATGGTAGCATCTTGGTATCTCTAAGTGAGAGTCTGAGAATGTGGAGCAATGGTGAGCACATTTTTTTTTTTTAATAAGGACAACTTAGAAAGAGCAGAAAGTGTGTATGGATCTTGTTATTTTTGCTTTTTAAAAGATTTTATTTATTTTTAGAGAGAGGGGAAGGAAAGGAGAAAGAGAAATAGAGAAACATCAATGTGTGGCTGCCTTTCCTGCACCCCCAACTGAGAACCTGGCCTGCAGCCCAGGCATGTGCCCTGACTGGGACTCAAACCAGCAACCCCTTGGTTCGCAGGCTGGTGCTCAATCCACTGAGCCACACCAACCAGGAGTGGACCTTGTTTTTTGTTTTTGTTTTTTTTTTAACATCCAAAATGAAAATAATGTCACTGACTTCCATAACAAGAACGTTTTTACATTTATATCTCATTTTATTTTTGGAATGACTCCTTGCATTATTATCCATAATTACAGATGGGAAAGTTTAAGGTTAGAAACAGATTAAGGTTGATAATTAATTCCAGTCCATTTTCCATCTCCCAAGCCTTGCTCACCAAGTTCCAGGTTGTACAAGATCCTGGAAATGTGAAAGTGAGTAAAATGTGCACTCAATCCTCAGCCACTGCACCACTCCTTTCTTTGCTCTTTTGGCTAGGCTGCCTCATAGTGAGTTCTAAAGCTGAGCATCACTCACACAAACAGCCAGGGTACAGGAAGAATGGACGCAGGGTATCCTGGCAGCTCCATGCCAGTGAGGTACCATCTTGCAAAGATGAGAAAGATGTGGGAACTCTTATGTACTACTGTGTGAAGAATAAATTGGTACAAGCACTTTGGAAAGCAGTTTAGCAATATCTATTAAAGCTAAAGATATCTATATCTTACAATGTAATAATTCCACTTTTCTATATAACTTGTATACCCAAGGAACTCTCTCCCATGCATAAGGGAGCATGTAAATGAATGATTGTTGAAGCATTCAACTGGAAAATAATTGGAAACTACCTAAATGTTCATCACCCCAAGAATGGATAAGTAAATTGTTCATGGTCACATAGTAGAATACTATATTATAGTTAAAAATAAATAAACTAGAGCCAGAAGTAGAATATGTATGTATAAACATCAAAAATTAGAATATTGAGTGAAAAAGTAGCAGAAGATACACAAAGTAGGCTGCCATTTATATTAACTTTAAACACATCAAACAATTCTACATATTTCCATGTATGATAAATATTTTAAAATATTCACAATAATAATAAACTCCTACTTCAGGATAGTTGTTATTCTGCTGAGGAAGAAGAATCATCATAGAGGATGCAGGAGTCTTTCACCAAATCTCTATTATATATTTTTTTAAGTGGATCAGAAGCAAATATGGCAAAAAATAAATATTTGACAAAGCTGAGTAGGGAAGACAAGTTTGTTATATTATTTTCTATACTCTGTATACATGTACATGAGGTCTGTCTGGAAAAGGTCCAGCCATTATTAATACAACAAGAATGGTTTTGTGACATCGATGTAACCTGGCAGCCAAGGAGAGTGGACTGGAATGTACATGAGTGAACAAGGACGACTTCACTGTACGAGTCAGTGGGGGTGGTAGATGCCCTTGAGTGAGCATGTGTCCTGTATAGCTGTCACATAAAAATGACTGAGCTAGTAGAGCAACGAATCTGCATCAAATTTTGTATTAATCTAGAACGTTCCCACATGCAACTCGAGCTTCATCACAACAACATGCCTGCTCATGCATCATGTCTTATGCAGTGTTTTTTGGCAAAACATCAAATCACCCAGGCAACTCAGCCTCTCTGCAGCTCAGATTTGGTGCCCTGCAACTTTTGGCTTTTCCCAAAACTAAAATCACTGTTGAAAGGAAAGAGATTTCAGACCATTGAGGAGATTCAGGAAAATATGACGGGGCAGCTAAAGGTGATGGGGAGAACTGTGAGATCCCAAGGTGCCTACTTTGAAGGGGACTGAGGCGTCATTGTATCTTGTATCTTCTTCAATAAATGTCTCTTTTTCATATTACATGCTGAATACTTTTTGGAAAGACCCTGTATATTGGCCTTACACCATGGAATTCTGGAATTTTCTTGTGTTTTTTCCTTTGTGCAGGATTTTCTTTTTTCCCTCTCCTTTTCCTGTGTTGAAATTCCACTTATTCTTTGATATCTAGCTCAAGTTTTACTGTGTTATTGAGAATTTCCATGACAATCTTGTCAGTCCATAATATGCTCTCTCTTTTCTAAATCATGTTAGGTCTATAAAGTTCTTTTATACACTATGGTTGTATAATCATGCCTTTTTCATGCTGTTATTTAAATATATGTTGCCTTATGTAAATATTTGACTGGACACAAACCATGTCTCCCCAATTATATTGTAAGAGACTTAGGAGCAGGGACATCTTAAACTTTTAAAATTCTTCCCCAGTGTACAGTGGAGCCTAACCAGATACTTATTAAAGAAATGTGGTATGTTAACCAGTAATTATAACCCTTCTTACAAAACCTTGACATAGAAAGTTGAAAACACTAGTTTGAACTACATTTGCTTTTATTTGCCCAGAGAGAGGATACTAATGATCTGTGAAATGGCCAAAAATCAGGCAGCAGAAAGGAAAAGAAGGTATAACTGGATTGTGTATTACACATGCTGGATAATCAGCTCTTAAATGATTAAGTGTGGATGACCTCTTATGGGGAAAATCAGACTTAAAATTTCATTTTATGACTATGGAATTGGTCTATGGGGAAAAATCAGACTTAAAATTTTCATTTTATGACTATGTGTCATTTCCAATTTTCAGGTGATCCTAGGCCAAAATTACAAAATATTTTGGAATACAATTCCTTTTATAATATACTACGTAACCACATACAAATATACCTTGTTGTCAGCCTTTGGTATTTATTAGATTAGACCTGGGAATGGTGCTCCAAGGAAATTAATAAAAGAAAAGAAAAACAAAAGTTGTTTTACCTGCAGAACAAGAACATATTTTGGAGGAAAAAAATTGTTTTGAGTTCAATTTACCCTTAGTCTATCATATAAAAGTGTTCAGAGTATTAAGTTAGTCAGTGAGGTATGTCCCAAAAGTATCAAGCAAATATCAATATAATCAAGAGTTTTTGTAGCCAATACTTTTGAGATAGACCCCGTACACTGGCCCAGGATGACAGCTAAAGAGCACAGGAAGTGGTCAGAGGTCTGGACTTCGTTGCTCCTCCACAGAATGGTAAGTTAGGTATCACCAAATGAAATAGATTTAAGAGTCCCTACAGTTACTTCTAGCATAAGCAGCAGCTGCTGTGGTTTAGGTCGGAAGTACCACTATTCTGTCCCTGGAGAGTTCCCTTACTGGCCTTTGTGATGTTTTATTAAACCAGGCCACATTTCTTGGCTCTTTGGCCTACGTGCCACAACACTCAAAATACAGTTCCCTAACTTAAACCTTACCTACATTTGCATCTATGCCTGCATTTTTAACTTGGAAGTGCACCTCAGAGAGATTGCAGCTCTGAAATGATCACGTCTTATCATCATGTTGTTGGTCTATTGGCGAAGAAAACTAAAGACAAAATCTTCTGGCACTCTGGTAAAATATCATATATATCCTCATCTTCATGGTTTTTTAGGTTTTATTTATTTATTTTTAGAGAGAGGGTAATGGAGGGAGAAAAGTGGGAGAGACACATCAATGTGTGATTGCCTCTTGGGTCCCCCCCAACTGGGGACCAGTCCTGCAACCCAGGCATGTGCCCTGACTGGAAATTGAACCATTGACCCTTATAGTCACAGGTGGGCACTCAATCCATTGAGCCACAGCAGCCAAGGCATCACTTCTCTTCTAGGTGTTAATATTGTAGCAAGGCCCTAAAGCAGATGTGGAACTGGGTATTCCTATAGTAATGATGAGCCTTACCATTGATCTTTGCAATTTTGAGTTTTCCTGAATAAAGAGAAGCAGGAAAAGAATGCTGTTACACAGAGAATGTATATATAATGAATATATTGGGTTCTCAAAGTTCCCTAAAGGATAAGTGTTTATAACTTGGAATTCATTTCCCATGGAAATAATGTGATTAATTATGGCTAGATTCTAAGTCAAGGCCACAAAACCCAAATATTAGTACGTATAGCAGAATAAGTTGATTAAAAGTCATGTCTTGTTTTCTTGTCTGTGGGCTTATCATGGAAAATAAGAAGTAGGTTTCTCCTTTCTGGTGGGAAGGTTAAGATGTAGTAGTTTCCTAAAGCCCCAAGGAGGCTAAAGACTAAATTATCTGGAAGGGTGAGCTCCAAGAAAAAGGGACAGCTTGACTTCAGGGGAATTTGAATCTTTTGAACCCAGATGGTGGAGAGAACCAGGGAAGAATCAGTATCCATAAATGGTGAAGGACCTATGTCCATACCAAAATTCCAGATCAGAAAGTTATAGACCTCTCATGGGGATGCTGGATAGGATATCTTGTCTTAGAAGTAGTCAAAGTATTAATTTCTACTAAAGTGAAGTAAATCAGAGGTGCATGTTGTAAACTCTAGGGCTACTATGAAGGGAATAGTAAAAGTATTTATAAATGCTATAATATATAAATAGAAAACATGACAATAAAAAGATCCACTTAATGAAGCCAAAGGAAAGCAAGAAAGAAGATAAAAAGGAATAAACAAGTGGGATGGAACAAAATAATAAGATGTTAGCTATGAATACAAATGTATTATTAATTAATCATAAATATAAATGTCATAGGAGTCCATTAAAAACAAAGATTATAATACTGGTTTTAAAAATATATATGCTTTTTACAAAAGATAAGAGTTATATTTTTAATTTATTACACACAATAGTTAAAAGAATAAAAAGACAGTTTATGCAAACACTACCCAAAGAAAGCTGCTTTAGCTATAAAGAACATATAAAGTAGACTTTAAGGAAAGAAGCATTATTAGAAACAAAATATGCTATATCACAATAAAAAAATTGTAACCCATCAGGAAGATGCAACAATTATAAAATTGTACAGTAGCAATATACTACAAAATATATAAAGCAAAAAAAAAAAATGTTGAAACTGCAAGGAGAAATAGATAAATCTACAATCATAGTGAAGCCTTGTAACACATTTCTCAGGCACATAGATAGGAAAAAGAGACAGATATTGCATTTAAGCAACATGACTAGCAAAACTGACACAATATTTCACCCAACAATTGCAGAATGCTCTTTGTTTCATCTGAACACGAAACATTTACTAAAAGTGACATTACTAAGGCCATAAAGCAAGTCTCACCATATTTTAAAAGATGAAAATTGCCCTGGCTGGTAGCACAGTGGATAAGGTGCCGGCCTGCGAACCTGAAAGTCCCTGGTTCGATTCCCAGCCAGGGCAACATAATCAGGTTGCAAGCCAGGTCTCCAGCCAGGTCTGTAGCTGGAGGCAGGTGAAAGGCAACCGTACATTGCTATCTCTATCTCTGTCTCTGCCCCTCTCCTTTCCCCTCTCTCTGAAAAATAAATAAAATTTAAAAAAAAAGATGAAAATTACATAAGGTATATTTTTTTGAGCAGAAAGGAATTAAGCTAATAGTCAACAATTTTTTTTAAATTGACAGAATTCCCAAACACATAGAAATTAAGCAATATACTTCTAAATAATCCAGCAGAAAAAAATCACAGTGGAAATTAGAAAATATATTGGAGTAAATTATAATGAAAATATGACATAAAAATTTAAGATGTAGCTAATAAAACTATGTTTAGTGGGAAATTTATAATAAGGGGTGAAATGTATAGCTTTAAACAAGAACTATCAAAGTATTCATCTCAAGAACATACTTAAAAAAAAAATTAAACCTGAAGAAAGTATTTTAAAGGATTGTTAAAGAGAAAACTTAATGAAACAAATGTACAGTAGGGAGGAAGCATGGAAAAGAATAATAAAGCTGATAAATCCCTAACAAAACCACACAGACAAAACAGAAAGGGCAAATGACCTCTATCAGGCTTGATAAAAGGGACATCACTATGGATTCTACAAACATTACCAGGTTGGAGTGAAAATATTTTAGACAACCTACTATGAATAAATTTGAAGATTTAGATGAATTGGGAAATTTCTACAACAACCCAACTCACAAAAAGTGATGCCAAAGAAATAGAAAACCTAAATAGTCCTATATCTACCAAAGAAACTGAATAGTGATTAAAATCTTCACTCAGTAAATCTCTAGATCCTGATGACCTAACCCATAAATTCTTCCAACCATTTAAGGAAGAAATAGAGCAATCTAATACAAACTCAGAGGATAGAAAAAAAGAAATACCACTTATTAACTTCAAAAGATATATGGGAACTTTTTGGGGGGTAATGGAAAGACTTTATCATGACTATGATGATTATTACATTATAGAATACATTTCACAATTCGTAGAATTATACTCTTAAAATTTGGGAATTTCATTATGTGAAAATTATATACCAATAAATTTGGTCCATAAAAATGAGTGAGACTTCACTTCAAAAAAGAAAATATTCAAGTTGCTGATAAATATATGAAAAAGCGCAAGTTCAATTCAAAGAGGATTTGAATTGTCTGATATTGCTGGCAAGAATATAAATTGACTTACCACTTTGGAAAACTGTTTGGCAGCTTCTAAGAAAGCTGAATACATTCATAACCTATGACTCAGCAATTCCAGTTCTATTTGTAGTAGCGAAAATTTGGAAATGACCCAAATTTTCATCAATAGTATAATAGGTATAGTGTTAATACAGTGCAGGTAAATTATGTATATCTGAACAATGCAGTTATTACATAGCAATGAGAATGAACGAACTGCTATATGTGGATGAAGCTTATAAACATAATTTTGAGTGAAAGAATCCATACTCAAAAGGGTACACTTATTTAAAATTCAAAACCAGAAGAGATTGAATTATGGTGATAGAAGTCAGGAGTGTGGTAATCTGACAGAGGGTAATAATAGGGTGGGGGGTTAAGTAGGGATCTTCTAGAGGATAGGTGGTCCTGCCTGATCTTCACAGTGGTCCTATGAGTGTGTTCACTTTGTGTTGTGATTGGTTCCATTTCTTTATGTATGTTACACTTACTAAAAGATTTTAAAGTTCAAATCACATGAATACCTGCATAGCAGTCATAATACAGAGCACAATTTATAAGTACATTCTATTCATCTGGATTTGCCCAATCTAAAAATGTCTCGTAAATGGAAGTCCACACATTCAACAATACTTACAGCACAAAAGCACCTTTCACCTTACAAGGCAACACATCAAATACGTTAGAGGAATAAGGACAACACCATATCAGATCCATTTTTCAATTTCGTAAATTTATTCTAAGGAAGGAAATAACAGAAGCACAAAGCTTGCTGTGAAAATGCTCATTTTAAATTTTGTCTGCCAGCAAAACACTAAAATAAACCTAAATATCTAACCCCATAATCAAGATTTAATAAATTATGATATACCAGTACAAGAGAATAACATGTATTTTAAAATAATCAATGAAAGAAACACTAAAAATTGTTGTAGGTACAATGGAAAGTAGAAAATTTTAAATATAAGATGATGTGTTCACCATGATTCTAAATATGTAAAAGTGAACCAACAGGTCATACATAAAACAAAAAGCGGTTGAAGTGATAAATGTATGCATTTTTGAGGGGTTAAACCTCTCCCACTGCTTCATAAATATTCTTTATTATTATACAGATTAGTTAGAGTTCTTTTGTTGTAAGCAAGAGAAACTAGAGAAAGATTTATGGAGCCATATAGGAGTAACTTGCAGAGTCAAAGAAAACACTGACGGCCCAAGAGTAAAGAAGAGGAACCAGGAAGGTTACAGAGATACTAGAAACACAGTTTTCTCATCAACTTGCTAGCATTCTGCCTTCTGCTAGCTAGTTTTAAACACCTTCCATCCCAGTTTGTGCCTCTACACAAGATTCAATGTATTGGAAGGGAAAATATGAATATTCTAGCCTGAGTCAAGTATCTACCTCGTCCTTCCATTGGCAACCACATCAGAACAATCTGGAGTTGGGGAATATGCCTCCCTAGGGACAGAGGATGTGTTATTACCAGAACTGGGACCAGAAAGATGCAAGGGGCATCAAACAACAGTTCCATGAAATCTTACATCACCTTTTTCAATAAATCAGGATGCTACCTTTTTTTTTTTCTTATATGAAAATATGCTTATTGTGGAGAATTTGCAAGATTCAGAAAAGTATAAAGTAAAAAATGAATGCAAAAGAAAGGATCCTTCGTCTCATTATCCATTACCCTGTATTAATTAGCTATTGCTGCATATTAAAATACCCTCAAAACTAGGGTGGCAAGAGAAAGAAAGTAAATTAGTGTTTGCCTAGGGCAGGGCTTGGGGTTGGGAGACACAGACTGGGGGTTGATAGCTAAAGAATATGGTATTTCTTTGTGAGTTTCTAAAGCTGTATTTAAAAATACCAGGTAACCAACTATCCCTGTTTGCCCAGGACTTCCCCGGTTTTAGCACGCAAAGTCCCATATCCCTGCAAGCTCCTTAGTTCTTCTAAAACCTGACTAATTGCTCAGACTGTTTAAAATCTAGCAGCTTAAAACAACAAATATTTGTTATCTCACAGTTTCTCTAGCTCAGAAATTGAGGAGCAACTTAGGTGGGTGACTGGGTTCAGGGCCTCTCGTGAGACTGCAGGTAAGATGTCAGAGGGGGCTGCAGTCCTCTGAAAGCTTGGCTTGGGCTGGAGGATTTGCTCCCAAGGTCATTCGTGCAAGTGTGGCAAGAGGCCCCCATGCCTCATCAGGTGGGTGTTTTCACAGAGTGCCCTCACCACATGGCAGCTGGCTTTCCCCAGGAGTGTGTGATCTGAGAGAAAGAGAAACTAACATGCATATTGTAGTCTTTTATGACTTGATCTTGAAAGTGGCACATCATCACTTATGTCATGTTTAAGTGGTCAGACAGCTCATTTCTGAAATAGTGTAAGAGGGAACCACACCGCTGTGTCAATACCAGGAAATGAGGGTCGCTGGGCCATCCCAGAGGCTGACTCCCACAAACTATAACCCTAAATCTAACCCTGTTAATATTTTACTAACAATTTGCTGATTTTTAAATGAAAACATACCCATTGTAGAACAATATGGACAATTCAAGCGTACCCGTCTAATAGGAAACCATGTCATGGTGAATGCCTCTGTACCTAAATTTTACTTCTACCTCTGATTAGTTATGATAGATTTGTAGGTGGGCAATTATCACAGACTGACAGTGACCAGAGTGCAGGGAAAAGGAGGGAAAGAAGGAGAAGGGTCTAGTCGAGGAACTAGTATTACTGACTTGTGGACATGAAAAACAGGGTGGGGATTGACTATGGGAGAAAGGGGGTGGGTAGAGCAGGGGAGAGCAACTGGGGGAAAATAGGGCAACTATAACAGAACAACAATTTTAAAAATAGAAAGAAAGACTTGTTACATATTGCAAAATGCTTTTCTGATATGTGCCTTCACATATCATACCCTCAGTAGCCTCAAGTATTATTGTTCGTAACTCTTCCATTTTTTTTAGTGGAAAATTGTACCTTCTGGTTTCCAAGTGCCTTTTTAATGGTAAGGTTGAACATTCTTCTATGTAGTTAAAAGAACCATGTGATGGACCGTAAATCTTTCCCCAGATACACCCATGCATTCATTTAATAATTACCGAGTGCCTGCTGTGAACAAGGAGGTGTCCCTGCTCCCAAGATACTCATATTCACGTAAGTGAAATGGACAAGGAAACAGTTCAATGCATTCTAATCTTAGGAAATATCTTAAAAGCACAGAATCAAGAAAGCATTGCGTCACTGGTGGAAACTGCAAGTACTTTTCCTGGGGCATGAAGTACAGTGGTGGGGGATAAGGGAATGTTAAGAGAATTAGATAAGACATGGAGCTTAGATCAAATCTTGGCTTTCTCATCAGCTTTGTTAAGAAGGTTAGACCTTATCTCTGAGGACCAGGGGGAAGGCAGGGAATTTTGAACAGGGAAAGAGATGATTAGATTTGTAATTTTGGAATCTCCCTTTGGCTAAAGTGTGGAGGAAAAACTGGAGAGGGGTAATAATGGCAATAGGATGACCGGAGAGGAAACAGCTATTGTCCAAGAAAGAGATGAACGTGGCCTGATCCCAGGGAATGGTGGGAAGGATACTGAGAACTGTCGTAGGTTTAAATAGCATTTTTGGTCCCAGCCAAGGTCTCTGAAGAAATTCAGTTATTAAAGTATTAGCAGATGACCTCTGCTAATTTTATTGATGCCATTTTATTGGTGAAAAAAGCTACAGTGGAGGTCTTAGCTTAGTGGGAGAGCCAAATGAGATGCTAAGCAAATACCTCCATTAGGGCGGGCTTCTCAGGGGAGGGTGTGATGCGCCAGTTGGATCCCCCTTCAGTAATAGAGTTTACTCCCCTGGCTACCGGGATGTGATGCTAGTATCCTCAGTTAGTGGCCCTCTTTAGTGATGGCCTTGGCTAGAGAGAACCACTAGCCCCAAATCATGATCCATTCTTGGAGTGGCTGGCATCCAATGACTGACCTCGGTGGGGGTCAGAGTTGGTCCCCTAGCCCCAATTTAAGACAACTTTGAAAGATCATCCTAAATGTGGAGTTTCCCCAAAGTCAACTGAGGCTTTTATGGAGACTAAATCTCAGCTCAGCTTCTCCCTGTGCCCCATTTCCCCTACCTTTCTTTTCTTCGTTTTCCATCTTGTCCTTTTCCTTCACTTCCTGTTCTTTCCCCGCTTCCATTCCCTATCTTTTCCTTCCCTTCTCTAAGTATTGATCCCAACAGTGCTTGCTAGTAAACTTCCTGCACACTTGAGGGTGAAAAATATTTTTTCCTGACCTTTCTATGTTCTGGCTAAACTAATAATCCTATTAACTTGAGACAGATATGAACAGGAGGAAATAACCAAGTTTATTAGATATGTACACAGTGGGGTTCTGTAAGGAATATGCAACCCAAGGACACATTGGGTAGTTGAGGCCTGCCTATATGCTATTCTGAACTAAGGAGAGAATAGAAAAAGAAAGTAGATAATTCACAGGTAAATGAGAAAGTGCAAACATAGGGCCAACAAAGTCTTGCCAGGGCAAATAGAAACAATAGGACACACTGGAGTTCAACAGTCAGACTTGCTTGGACCTTCCCTGTCTGCCACCCTTAATTCATATACGAGGTCTGTCCCAAAAGTATCAGCTACGCAAACTGTTTTAATCACATTGACATTGGCTCGATACTTTTGGGACAGACCTTTGTACGTTAAGGTAAATAGCTAAAGTAATTAGTTCCCTTCCTTTAAGCAGGTTTTCCTATCTGAATTCCTTTAGGCAGGTAAGGGGCAGGGCCAAAGGTTCTATATTAAATTTCTTAAAAATTTACCAGCTTAAATAAATACCCCAAAAGGTATACTTGAGGGTGGCGAACACTGGTTCCCTTCAACACTAATGTCTGTCTCAGAATCCACTTCCCAGAGAACCCAGCCTGCGCCTGGGGGATTAGCATGTGTGCTCCCCTAGAGTTAGAGGTTGAAGGGTGGCTCAGAACTCACATGCCCAGTTTTGTCCTTTCAAAATGTACAGTTATTCATGGGTCACTCCACCTCCCATGAGGTAGAGTGGTTAGATGCATGGAGAGAGTCCGAAAATTGCAGCACCTACGTTTTTTTTTTCGACAAAGTAGGAAACATTGGGACAATATTGACTGATGTTAATGAGATACAATTGTTAGGGATTAATGTATTGACTCTGGGTGAAGGAAGTAGGGCCAGTTAAGAATTACTCCTGGGTTTCCCACTTGGGTAATTGAGGAAATGGTTATATATACTCATCGGCATATGCCTAAGAGTGATGAGGATCCCACAAAGCTGACAAAGAAATAATTTAAGAAACAGAGCAAAACCTATCTTAAAAAAATACCCCACAAGCTCTAATTAGAATTTTCAGAGATTTGAGAAAGTCTTACCTACCTAAAATAAGAGCAAGAATACTATAAAGGGAATGATCAGAAATCTGAGAAAGTCTTGGGAATGCAAAGTATGGTTGGCAAAATAAACACTTCACTGGAAGGATTATAAGATAGAGTTGATAAAATATTCCTGGAAGTACAATATGAGTAGAAAATGAGAGAGATGATTTCCAAAGATTCAACAGTCAATTAAAAGTATCTTTACAAAGATTCTGTCCTGTTTGTTTGTTTGTTTTTTTAAATAAAATTCATCCTTTGATGAGTTTCTGGACCTAGTTTAGTTGGGAGCTGATGTGAGGAAAAGGCCAGGGGTTTTGTGTTGGGCTGGAGGAAAGGGTCCAGCAGAGGGCAAGGGGAAGACGGGGGTGACTGGTGGGTGCTCTTTCTGAGAAGACTGAACATGGTAAAGTCCAGAGCTCCTGTGCAGGGGCTCACCCTAACTGAGAAGGCAACCTTTCTTTGTGCAGGGGTGAAGAAAATGCATGATGGTGCAGATAACGTCATCTAGTTGGTTCTTGGTCCATTTGGGCTGCTGGAACAGAATGCCGTAGACTGGGGGATGGGGCGGTTGTAAACAACAAAAATGTATTTCTCATAGTTCTAGAGGCTGGGAAGTCCAAGATCAAGGCACAAACAGATGGGGTGTGTGAGGGCCGACTTCCCGGTGTCTTCCTGCTTTTCTCCCACGTGGGAGAAGGGGCCAGAGGGCGCGGTGGGGCCTCTTTTACGGGGGCACTAATCCCAGTCATAGCGCCACCCTTAGGACCTGATGACCTCCAGAGACTGCTTCCAAATACCGTCACACCGGGGGTTAGGTTACAGCATATGAATGATGCGGGGATGCACGCATTCAGTCCAAGGCAGGGAAAGTGGCTGGAAATGGAGGGAGTCTAAGGATTCCCATTTTCTTCCTCAAGCTTGGATGCTGTTATCTGCTTACTGGGTGAGCGTGGAGGGTGGGACAGGTGTGGGTAAAGACCTCTGAGGAGCATGGGCATCTTTTTTGAAATAGTCTAAATGAAGGATAAAAACAATGCCCCCAAAAAGCTGCTTAGGGAAAAGGAAACGATTACCAGGCTGCTCTGAAGACCCAGGTGGATTGTAGCAACACCTGTTGGTGGCTAAGAGTAGATTTTGACAACCAGAGCCCAAGTTGGGAGTCCCTAAAAAAGAGGAAGCAAGCCAGTTTCATAATTTAAAGGCGCCTAGGTTCTTCTGAAAAGAGCCATATAAATGAAAAATAGAAAAACATCCTCCTATGAGTCATAGGCCTCGTTTTCATCAGCTCCCTGGCCCTGCTTATTTTTCTTTGATGTTTACAGAAGGACATGTGATTATAAAGGGGAAAGATGAAGGGTATAATAAACCAAGGATGCAGGAGAAGGAACAGCACGAGGAAGAGACTCAAAAGCGCGAAGGAGGGAAGGAACAGCATGCACCCAGCTGGGAGGAAACAGGGCTGCTCGCAGCTCTGCATGGATCAGCCAGCCTGGCGCAGAAACTCCCTGCAGGGGCCAGACACTAGGTGGTTCTCCGCTGCTCTACCCTCAGCATCCAGAACAGAGCCTGGTGCGGCATTTGTGCCAAACGGACATTTGGTGGATGCATGGAGCGCACAGGCGTTTTAAATGACTGAGCACACAAGTCTCCTTTTTATGTTTCCTCCCTTCCTTCATAAAACGTTTTCAAACAGCCGTGAGGCCTACTGAGGCCTCTTCAAAAGACAGACAGTCCTACTGCTGACCCCAAGCTACAGCCCACCTCTCAGTCAGCGCTGCCTGTCTGTTCTGGTTGAACAGGGGGACACAGATGGCGTTGCAAGAAACTTGCGTATTAAATGGTGCAATCCGGGTAGTTCTTCGTCCTTTTCAACCTCATTCCCTAAATCAAAGCGAGAGAAATGTAAGGAATCTTAGGAATATGAAACTTGTCTGGAAAAAAAATCGTTTTTGAGCCGTGCTTGGAAGCAGCTGAAATCCTGAAGGGCTGTCAAGACAGCCAAGAAGAAAAGAAAATGAAAAATAAACAATCCTAGCCAAATCTGGAAAAAAAAAAAGTATCTAAAGTAGCTGCTATGATTTTTTTTTTTTTCCCTTCCTTTCCTGGATGGTTGGCCTTTCCCCCAGTTCGGTAGTTGTTATAAACTTGGTTTAGATTATTTGGGGTTAGCGGAGGAGAAAGAAGGAGGGACTGTAGTATTTAGGAAGTAGTGTATGTGGTTAGTTGCTTTATAATTCACACAGCTGTTTTTCACATGCTGACTTCCTCCTCTTTCAGGACACCACCCACCTGTGAGTAAGGTTTTTATTCATGGAATTTTTTTTTTTTAGGAGGGTAGCATCGGGGTCTCCCTCCCCAATGTGTTGTCTATGGAGCATCTTCCCAGGGCTCCCTTTGTGGGGTGAAAAGTAATTAAAAAAATTTTTTTTTTTTTTGCCATACAATCACCCAAAGAGAGTGCAAGGAAAACTGGATCCAGTGTGCCAGCTGGGCAAGGAACACTTGACTGCACTAGAAAATTTCCACCAGTGCTATCCCCAGCCTGCGCTTGGGCTGCGAGCAAGAGTTGGCAAGCATTTCCCCTGAATGTGCTCCCTCCCCACTGACAGGAGGCAGCCTGTGAGCCCACAGTGGGGCCCTAGGCCTGCACCCTCGTCCTCACCACCACATTGTGGAGTCACGGTTCCTTCACTGAGTTGTTCAGGGAAAGGAACTGCCAGTGGCCCATCTGGGTGAACGCTGACCCAGAACTGCAGCACGGAATTGCTGTGCCCTGGCCTGGCCCGCCTGGGGCACGCTCAACTGAGTCACTGCCTCACCAGGAATGCAGCTGGTCTGGAATGTAGCACAGGGCCCGGGATGCCTGACACGGGGCAGGACTTTACAAAAGGGAGGGGCTTTTGCCCAGTCAGAGTGTTTATCTACATTCATAAAGCTGCGAGGGATCAAACAAACTAACAAACAAAAAGCACACGTTAGAGGTAAATAAAAAATTTTCTTTCTACCCCTCCTTCCACCTTCATGTCAGGCTTTTACTTCTGGCAAACACTGGTTTCAATTTGGAGTGTATCTTTTTATCTCGGTAGGTTTTTATATGTTTGTCTTCTTTATCTGTATATTACAAATTTGTATACAGATGTGTGCATGGGTGTGTACACACACATAGATTTAGAGAGAAGAGTTTTGCTTCAACCTAAATGGTATCATAACATCATAAAGCATGGCTGGTTCTTCAACCTGCCTCCTTCCTTTCTAATGGTACCTACCATATCTCAGAGATGTTGCTGTATGTGTGTTCTGATTCTTCTCTGTGTACCCTTGCAGAAGTCAGATGCATCCCTGTTTACTCAGCTGTCCCTCTTTGGATCATCATTTAGGTTGCTCGAAGTTCTTACTGCTACAGATAGTACTTTAGTGAGCAACCTAGTACCAGCCTCCTTGCATATGTATGAATACATATGTACAAATATGTATTTCAGGATAATTTGGAGATGACCATTCTCTTGACAACAGTAACTCCTCCTATTCGGGTCTTTGTCTAAGTTGTATACCTTTTTCTTGTAGTTCTTGTACATATCTTATTAGGGGGGTGGGGTTTCTGGTAGCTATTTTCTAATTTTTATTGTGGTTATGAATGAAACTTGTTCTTTCTTCTTATCACACTATTTTTTAAATGATTAGTTTATTGACTTTTTTCTTTTTGTTTTGCATGTTGACCTTGCATTATTGGTTCTAATAGTTTTTCAGTTGAGTTTCTTGGATTTTCTAGGTAGCTGGTCATGTTATGTGCAATGGAAACAACCATGTTTCTTCATTTCTGTTGCGGCAGGACATTTTCAGGTAAAGATAATGGAAACCTAATTTAAATCGACTGACCCCCTCAAAAGAAAATTGTGGGTGTACTTAACTGGTAAGAAGCCGATCTGGCTGGGTCCAGGGTATCAGACAATAGCATCAGATCTTGGGCTTGCTTTCTCCATTGCTCCAGCGAGCTTCCCTCTGCCTTGGCTCTGTTTTATGCAGGATCTCCATTTTTACGCAGGTGTAAGCTGCCAGAAGCTTACACCCTGTTCTGTCAGCAACCCCCAGAGGAATAGAATTTCTTTTTAGTGTTGCTGCTACCTGCAGCAATTCTCGGATCAGTTTGATTTGCTGATTCGGTCACACGCCCATTGCAGAAGCAACCATTTTAGTCACAGGGTTAGAACTTGCATACACACAGAGAGCGAGACTGGTTCTCTAAGGCAAATTGGAGTATTAATCTCAGAAGAAAGGAAAGTGGTTCCTGGATAGACAAAAGACAGTGGTGTCCACTCCACCATATTTAAACCTCTTTCAATAGTCTCAGTATTTAAATCTCTGATTTATTTTCTTGGATCTCACAACTTTCGTCCCCAGGTTTTATGAATTTCTCTCCATGTGGTAGCTTTTATTTTTGGCTCTCTATCTTAGCATTAGTTTCCTCCCTCTCTCCCTGCTTCTTTTCCTCCTTCAAATATGTCCCTCCAGAGTCAGCCTTCTCTGTCTTGGGGATGTTTAGCCCCTAATACCCTGTAGGAGTCCAGCTTCTGAATGCCTCAGTTTGGTTTTGGCCAAATCCAGCAGATCTATAGCTTTGGGCCACTTGCCATATTTTTCTGTCCCATTTCTGGGCCACAGAGGTGTTTTCGAGTGTGAACATGCCACACATTTCTCCTACTTTATATTTCATCTCTTACCGCCATTGTTTTAGATGAGTGTCCCCAAAGCACTGTCTCTGCTGTAAGTTCATCTTCATTAGCTGTCCCCTGTTTGTGATCTAGCTTCCTTTCTCACCCTTCTCTTGGAAACTGCTCTCTTTAGGGTCCCCATTGTCATTCCCTGCTCCCCAAATTAAATAGCTTTTTCTCTCACTCCTCTGTAGCTTCCAACAGTGTTGACCATTCTTCCTTTCACCCATCTTACCCTTGGGCCACAACAATGCTCCATTGTCCCTGGTTCATTATCTCTTTTTGACTCTTGTTTTTTTCTTTTTCTTTTTTTGTTTGTTTGTTTGTTTTTTAAGTGTTTGCACTTCCTCCTTCCATTTTGTAACTGTAGATGTCCCCCAACGCGGAGGCCTTTGCACTCCAGTTTTATCTTGAATTTTCTTTAATCTTCTACATTCTGACATCTTCAGTTACCTCTAAAATGAGTCTTTATCTGCATCACAGGACTTGCTCCTCACCCAAGTTTCAGAGCAGACATCTGCTGCTGGTACCCTCCCATTGTTGCCCTGCTGTCCCATCAAACTTTCCTCTCTGTGGGGCCTCCCAGGTTCCATCATAGGTATCATCTTTCTCCTCATCCCTACGGTAGCTATCCTTGATTCCTCCTCTCTTCTTGGGAGCCAGTTAATTCCATATCCTATTGATTCTTTTCAATTTCCTTTCAAACAAGTGGCTATTCACACACTTGCTGTGATCCCTTATCATTCCTCTTTCAAGCCATTTCATTGTTTTCCCAGTGAAGCTGAATAGTTAAATGTGGTAATATTTTGATGTGTTTGTGTCAAGGTTAGTGATTTGGGCCCCCCTCCTCCCCCCCAAACACTTAATATAAATATTTGTCATATAGATATGTTTTCCCTGCTCCATTCTCTCCACTGCTGAGGAGGAAGAATCATTTGTTTTATGGGCAAAAGATCAAAACTCAAATGTTGTGCTGATCTGAGTAATGGTTTTGGTTTAGAAAGGTATAAATATTACAGCAAGAAGTTATTTAAAAGAGAAAAAGAATTCATTCCAGCTAAAGTTTGAAGAATGAGTAGGAACTATTGTGGCAACCCAAGGGGAGGGGAAGCACAAGCAAAACAAAAGCAAAATACACTGGGGTGTCTGTGAGTGAGTGAGTGAATGAGTGTGTGGTCTATAAAAAGTTCAAGTTGCTGAGAGCCAAGGAAAGGAGAAATATGAGGGTGGACAGAAAAACCTTATACACCAAATTAAGAATTATCATTTGAGTGTCACGTCATTGGTGTAGAGTCACATGACCACATTTTCAGTCCGATTTTTAGCTTTGGATGACATCTTTCACCGAGCAGCACCCTGGGGAGGGGAGGAATGGGTATGGGCTGGGGTTTCTAATGAGATTGTGATTGCTTCTCTGTGCTGCTTCCTTGGGACAGCTTGTGACACCCGGGGATTCTCTGGGGAAGGAATACAGGGCAGCCTCCAAAAGGGGGCTTTTGAGATAGTCCGAATGGGTTTGCCAGATCTGGGGTGGGGCTGACTCAAAGTTTAGACCAGAGGAGGAGTTAGCACCATAGATGGGATGAGGGCTGCCTGCGTTATGGTATTTTAAAGGGGTTGCAGAGATGAAAACCAGAGCACTAGTCATGCTGAGATATCAGCCTGTACATTTCACTGCTCCCTCACTTGTGAAATTCATGTTGGTCCTTCAGGGCCCATCTGAAATGCCAGCTTCTCTCTGAACTGTTTCCTTTTGCCTCCAACTGGAAGGTATCGCTTTCCCTTGGTGTTTACAAATATTTTACAGCTTTGTATTCCTTCCCCCTTATGTGTCAATTCTCTGAAGATTGTCTTGCTTATCTATGTATTTTCCTTCACCTGAGACTCTGTATACATATGCTCTCCACCGAAGGAAGAATATAATTGTACTGCATCTAAACTTTTGTAGGAACAGGACATCCTGCGGGATTTAATAAATAAGAACCTTAAATAATGAAATATTTCCAGGAATGTGAATATTTCAAAGCTCCATCCATACAAAGCCTGAATAATTCATGCAAATATTTGAAGAAAAGAACAAAAGCTTCTCTGATAATTCAGTACACTGCTCTTTATTTTGGTCCATAAAAGGGAATCTGGTGCTTAGTTTTGGTGGTAAGCTCAGCTCTAGAAGCTTTGAAATGCAGATTAGATTAATTACATCACAATTATATTTGAAAACTAAAAGGAAACATTTTCTAAAAGGCATATTCCAAATTTACACCTTTTCAAAGGAAGTGTCACTTGGAAAAAACTGAATCACACCATGAAATATGTGGCATTTCTTTCAGTTTCCACTCTTTCATACTAATAGTAGGCTCATGTGATGTGCAGAAATGTGCTTAATTAAGCCTGATTTCTCAAGTTAAGAAAATGTGTGTGTTGTGTCTTTGAGATAAGAAGGGGCCCATTTTTTTCTTTTTCTTTTTTTCAAACAGATCTCCTATGTTGCTGCATTTGTCTTATTCCCTTCTTTGAAAACATGGTTTTATTTGTCAAACTTCAAATTTCTATTCATTTAGACCAGGACTCACATATACTGGAATCCTATGGAACTGAATTGTATTTCTTTTTCAGTGGAATTCCCATTTTCTCTTCAATAAAGATTACGATACTATTACTTGTATTTATTTTATTTTGGGATTACTCATTTGGGAATGGGACCCAATTCTTGTGCAAGCCTTCCATTTCCCGAGCTGTGTGAGGGTGAGCCGGTCACTTGACCTTGGGAGGGAAAATGAGGGGGCTGTGACCTAAAATTTTATGACTCTCTAGTTTAAGTCTAATCAGCTTGAATATTCGATAATCTGTTTGAAAGTTTAAAAACATGCTAGTGGCCATAATAAAATGAATGCTAACTACTGAGCCCTAAGTCATATATATATATATATATATATATATTATATATATATATATATATAATATATATAATTAATTTATTATTTCCAGAGGAAGGGGAAGGGCGAGAGTCAGAGACAGAGAGAAATGCCAACCTTTGGTTGCTTTTTCACCTACCTCCAGCTACGGACCTCTCTGGAGATCTGGCTTGCAACCTGACTATGTGCCCTGTCTGGGAATCAAACCAGCAACTTTTGGGTTTGCAGGCCGGCACCTATCCACTACGCCACCAGCCAGAGCTGAGTCCTATTTTTAAAGTAATGTAAGACAGAAAGAGCAGATCAGGTGGTCCCTTCCTTCATATGAATTTTATATGGGATGTGTTTGTCTGAAGTAGCATATGCCCAGTGTTAGCAGTCTGCAAATACTACCAGAATTAGAGGAGAGGAAGATAAGAAAAATAAAGTGATTTTAATTTGAAAAAGAAGCAAAACAGAAATGTGTTTTTAATTTTACTGCAAATAACTTGCAGGAACAAAAATGATTAAACTGTCACACATTTCAGCATTAATAAACACTATGCAAAAGGATCAGTTACAACTTAATAATTGACTAAGATTTAAAAGAGTATGTACTTTTAAGAACACATTTTAAGGACTGTAAATTTTTAAATCATTTTGTTCAGTTTGTCTTTTGTGCTTTTGTTTCTTTGTTTTTTGTTCAGAGAGGCTTTCAGAGGTTTATGCAGGAAATGTATGCTATCACCTTAAAAATGAGTTAAAATTGAGGGAAAACTTAACTCTAGGAAGAAAAATTGTACTAAAATGCAGAGAATTCCATACTAGGTATAGATTGGATATAATGTACATATATAAAAATTACTTTTTATGATTTTTAAGATTCAGATTCTTAAGATACAGATATTTTCATTGTAACAGAAATAAAAACAATGCATTTATGCTGGAATTTAAATCGTATGTGTATATACCCATATGCCCATTTATAATAAATGTATGCATATCACACACCTATATATTTGAAGTTCTTGCCAATTCCAAAGAAGGTAAATGCTATATTAAAAAATAGCTAGCCCCACCTGTGAACCCAAAGGTCACTGGTTCGATTCCCCAGTCAGGGCACATAACCAGGTTGCAAGCTAAATCTTCAGCCAGGTCTGTAGCTGGAGACAGGTGAAAGGCAACCATACATGGATGTCTTCTGCTCTGCCTCTTTCCTTTCCCTTCTCTCTAAAAATAGTAAATAAAATATTAACAAAATAATAGCTAGCATTCAGCTAACTCTGAAAAAAAATCACATTGTTTCTTGGCTTGTTACTTCCTGTTGGCCTAGTGGCAATGATTCATTATAATGTAATATGATAATAAGGTTTCAAGTAGCACATGGCAAATTTGGATACATAAGAAATCTGAACCACTATTCTTAGTTTGAAAATGTAAAACTTAACAGAAGTTTATTTATTAGAGAATTTTATGTCACTAAAAAGTAAATGCTTTGATTTCAATAACAGTAAGACTCCAAAAGAATTGATCTTCAGTGAGCACATGTGACTGAATTTTACTTCTTATTATTTTATAGCTTCTATCTAAAAACAAACTACACCTTTAAGTAGTTTGATGTCTCTTTTTGCAAATAGATCACTTTCATTGTATGTGCTGGAATGTTTCCTGAATACTTAGCTTATTTGATATAGGTACTCATTTTAAAGTTTGAAAAGCAAAGTCTTCAGTGATTAACTTTAGAAATACAAACACAGAAGAACAGATATTTTTGAATTAACAGCCCTGTAATGAGAGTGGGAGAATTAGATAAACAAACATTTTAGTAAAGGAGGTCTCAACAAAGTCAAATCTACTAATTTAATGATAATTCATGGAAATTAATGGAATTCAAGAGCGAAAAAATTTCTACAATTATAGCATGAGAGGATGAATAGAATTTTGTTAGAGAAGCTGCTATTATTTTCAAAATGAGAGAGTTTGGAATCAAGCTGTAAATCAGGCCAATAATAATTGCCTGGTAAACAGAATCCAATACATGTAAATTGCCCTTGCTATAGGTAGGAAATTTGTTTGATTTTATTTATACAATCCATCTTAAGAACTCTTACCAATAAAGTGAATTACATCTTTGGGCTTACCTTTCATTATCTGAATAACATTCCTGGGGCAGGTAATATTTTCCATTGGGGGATAGAAACATTTACATTAAAAATTAATCTATTTCCAGCCCTGGATGGAATGGCTCAGTGGATTAGGCACTGGCCTGCAAACCAAATGGTCACTGGTTCGATTCCCAGACAGGGCATGTGCCTGGGTTGCCAGCTAGGTCCCCAGTGGGGGGTGTGCAAGAGACAACCACACATGAATGGTTCTCTTCCTTTCCGCCTTCCCATCTTTAAAAATAAATAAATAAAATCGTAAGAAAAAAGAAATAGATCTATTTCTAAATGTTGTATTTGATTTTATGTGATCTTTACCTTGTTCCGTTAAACTTTGTTTTTCTTTTCAATTAGTTGATATTTGCAGGAGATGTGGGTTCAGAATGTGATATTGGAGCTTGTGCAATTGGAAATCTGAACGTCGGACACAGGATTTTGCCAGGAGCCAGGCAAGTGGAGGATCTGAGGGTAGGAACAGTGGTGCGGTAGGGAACTGGGGTTGAGAGGCTGGACCTACAATACAGAGGAATTAAATACTCGTTGACCTCAATGTTAAAAACCATAAAATACAACCCTGGAGTTCAGAACTTGGAACTTAGCCAAGGTTCAGAAATGGACATGGTAAACCAAAAAGGACCTAGATGAATGGTTCTCCACCCCAAAGGGTTAAGTGGCTTTGAGGTTTCTACGTAGATTTACTTCAGAGGTATTCTAGCGATCCATTTCCTTTTGCTTGGCTCACTTCCTTCTTGATAAAATTCTATTTCCTTTCTCTCCCTCTTCACTCTGTTACTTAATATGGCCCCCAAATATGGTGTAGGCCACCCCCCTATATTCTCTCAGAGAATATATTCATCATGAGATAACTGAAGACTTGGGGGCATATGTGTTACATATGCTCCTGTTCATTATTTGCTTCCTATCCCACTTCTGACATAAGCGTTCACATTTGTCACCAGATTTTCTTGCTATTATTTTGACAACGAAACATCAACCTGCCTCATTCTCTCCGAACCAACATGAAGTCACAAGGTAGTCTTAAAACAATAGGATGTATGGTATTTACTTTTGGTTCTTGACCCTTGTTTTAGCAATGAGGAGTCTTAGAAAACAATGAGCCTCTTTTGACTCTTTCAAGTCTGATGCAATAGGCTGAATGTTTGTGTCCTCCCTAATCCATATGTTGAAACCGAATTCCCAGTGTGCTGGTCTTTGGAGGTGGCACCTTTGGAAGGTGATTATGTCATGGGGGTGGGGCAGTCATGACTACATCATTGTGGAGCCCTCGTAAAAGAGATCCCTTTGTCCATGTGAAGACACAGCCAGAAGACTGCCATCTATGAACTAGGAAGTGGGCTCTCATCAGACATCAAATGTGTTGGTACCTTGATCTTGGACTTCGCAGCTTTCAGAACTGTGAGAAATTAAATTTCTGTTGTTTATAACCCACCTTGTCTATGGTATTCTGTTGTAGCAGCCCAAGCAGGCTAAGAGATATGGTGACTTTGTCTGAATATCTCCAGGGTGTAGCGAATCAGGGCAGTTCTCACTCCTTTCTTTCCACCACTACCCATCCACTTCCTCACCTGGCCCAGGTGGGGATCTTTGCTGCTTGGATGGCATGCATAAATGGAGAGCTGCACCAGCTGGCTCCAGATTTCACCCTTTCACACCCTTAGAGCCAGGATTTGGCTTCTTAAATTCCCCCTTGTTCTGAAGTTCTTTGTAATTCCATCTATACTTAAATGCTGGTTACAAGTTGTAATGCAGGGTGAACTGACTGCGAACTTTGATGGATTTAGGATCTTTTCTAAATATTCAATCAGGCTTCACTGATTTTTTTCCATTTTTCAAATGAAGAAAATGATGAAGTAGGTCATTCAGGATAAATTCCTTATGTTCGACAACCTGGGAGGCCTGTGACACTGCCAATATGAGACCAGGGATTTCTCCACCAGGAAAGTCAATAGAAATGCCTCCCTGCCCATCTCCATTATCTTTATTTGTTTTAATAATAACTATCTTCCACATTCATTTTGGGTGAGGATATTAAAATCCTAATAAACGTTAAGTAACTTTAGAGCAGGACTCACAAAACAAATTTGAGATCAATTGTTATCTGTTTACACTTTTTTCCTAACAATTCTCACCTGCTGACTTACTGTTACATATCTGGTTAGCCCAGAAAAATAAGGATCATGGCAGAATGGCAGATTCTGGTCTCTTTAGTGCCATACACTTTCTTCATATTGATACTATTAATCATGTGATTGCTGTCAAATCGATATAAGTCCTGGTGAGCTCAGCAAATCCTGAAATGCCTTTATCGAGCACTACTGCCTGCAATGCAGTGTATTAGGTTCTGTTTCAGGAAAGTTAAACAAAAAGTTATAGCCTCTGACATATAATATCCTATAATCTAGTTAGGAAACCAAACATACAGAAAAATGTTCTGTAAAAACTGTATATGGCAACATATTCCCTTTTTCTGACCAATAAGATGAAACTGATTTCTTTCCTAATGGTCTTACCTTTTGCACAGCATTTCTATAGCTTCTATACAGAAACTCTTTGAATATGACCCTTCAAAATAAGCTCCGTTTTGCTCCCAAAGTGGAGTCAAACAATAATCTATTCCCCATACATTTTCTTGGCGTGTATTTGCTGTCCATTTAGCAACTTCTTTGTGTTTTTCTTCTATGTCACAATCTTTCATGAGGTAGAAAGAAACTAGGTTTTCATTGGTAGACATTTTGGGCCATCTTGAGTTGGCTGGATTTTGGGGCCTGCTCTCCAAGTATGGACAGGAACACACATCCTTGGGTGTGAGGGCAGCCTGAGGTTCTTTTCCTCTCCCATGGCTGCTTCCTCCTACTCCTCCCGGCAGGTTGGGCCTGGCTAGAGTGAAGGCATTCCTCTGGACAGCCGTTGGAATTCTGCCTTTTCAGAAGTTCTTCCTTCCAGAGACCGGAGAGGTAAGAGGAGTCAGAGGGCAGGAGACCTGGCCCATTCTCCTTCCTCCCACGTGTGGCCCATTTTTGACTCTTCACTCTCTGGTGGGTGAAAAAAGTTCGCCCAATTGACTGCTTCGGTCCTGGGCTTCCTTCGAGGGTGGGCTGATGTGGGGCAGCAGCCAAGTGGGTGCTGCACTTGGTAGGAGACACACCCTCAGACTTGTGGCTGCTTCTCCCTGGCTGGTGTGTCTTGCCTCTTTAAAGGATATGTTAAAAGAGAAGAAAACATAAAGAAAGAGGGAGTGAGAGATAAAAAGAGAAAAAAAAAAAAGGGGGAAAGATAGTGATGGGGGAGGGAGAAGGGGAAAAGAAAGAAGGATTAAAAATTAATTTTTCCGAAAGATTTTATTCATTATTTTTAGAGATAGGGGCAGGGAGGGCGGCAGAGGGAAAGAGAAACATCAATGTACAGTTGCCTTTCACCTGCTTCCAGCTGGGGACCTGGCTGGAGACCTGGCTTGCAACCTGGTTATGTTGCCCTGACTGGGAACCGAACTAGTGACCCTTCAGTTCGCAGGCTGGTACCAATCCACTGAGCCACCAGCTAGGGGGATAATTTTTGTTTTTAAATTGAATTGATATCTCATTATGTCTCCCACTCAAACCTGGTGTGCCCTCTCTGATTCAGCAGGTCAAGAGTGAAGCCTGAGATTCGCTATTTCTAACAAGTTCCCAGGTAAGTTAATGCTGTTGATACTCAGACCACACTCTGAGTAATCTTGAGGAATAGTAAATCAGATACTGTGTCCATTTCTTAACTATTCTTCATATAACAGTATCTGATATTCATATAATACTTAATACATGCCTGGCACTATTTAAAGTGCTTTGCATGTATCAACTCATTTAGCGCTCACAATGCCATGTGAGATGGGCACTACTATTAGCCCACTTCACAGCTAGGGAAACCAAGACAAGGTTAATTAGTTGACCAAACCTCACATAGTAAGCAATAGAGCCAGGATTCAATCTTAGTCTGGCGCCAGAGTCTGTGTGTTCAGTCCTTTTCCCAAGCCAGCAATTTACAAACATATCATGCTCTTCTGGACATACTTTAAGCTTTCACGATTTCCCCCTTGAAGTGGGAATCCCAGCTTGAAAATCATATTCCAGAAAGGAGATTGACCAACCTGTGAAGGTCACTGCGATGTTCACTCCCCATTGCTTTAGCCCACACTGTCCACGGGTGTCTTCTGTCAGTTTGGTGATTACAGCCAGTTCTCCAGATGAGCTGTAGGATCTGAAAGCAGCTGTGGTTTGGGCTGGTTTCCGTGCTTTGTTGTGTTTTTTTACAAGTAGAGGCAGCAAGGGCAGCTGAGGTTAACAGCTCTAGCTGATCACTGAGGCAGCAAAGGAAACTGCTCCAAGATAAACACAGTGCTCATTGTGTAGCCTGAGGGGAGAGTTCAGACAGGGGGTGTTGGCAGGGCAGGGGTGAGGAGAGCAGTAAGGTACTGTGTGCATGGGGAAGTTGGTGGCTGCTTAGGGGAGAAAGGGAAGTGGGGAGGCTGAGACAAACTGGAATCTTTTAAATGAGCTAAGTCTGGATCAAGGAAGCCAGAGATTCATTCATTCATTCATTCATTCATTCATTCAATAAATATTGACAACCCACTGAATTCCAGCCATTGTGTTACATGCTGGTAATACAGTGATCGATAAGACAGGCCTGGGCCATACCCTCAGGAAATTCTAATTCTTATGGGGAGACTGATAAGGCCAAACCAAACCAAACCAAACTAGGTATCAAGCAAGTAAATTGGCGCAGCCTGTAATGAATGTTGTGAAGGAAACAAGGATCAGAATGGTGAAACCAAGGGGCACTAGGTCATGTGGTCAAGGAAGACTTTCAGCTGAGACCTAAACTCAGGGAAGTCAGGCATGTGGAGTGGACATTCTTGGCAAAAAACATTTGTATGAAAGCCTAAGAGTGGGCAAGAATTTGTCATGGACAGAGAGCCTGGCAGGGTCTTGGGAATTCACAGTTATCCGCTGGGAATAGGGACAAGTTGACATGAAGATTAAAGTTGTGAATAACTGATATGAAACAAACTCAATTGGCTTTGGCCAGTTGGTCAGTTCTCATCTGGAATATTATATTGAATTCTTGACATACCAGTGTCATGGCTTATAAGTGATTTGGCTGCCATAGCTTTTGAAATTGGGGAATATTTTTAAGCAAGTTCCAATCATTTTTGTTTCACCTTTTTTGGATTTAAAGGCCCCGTCTCTGAGTTGCAAGAGTCTCACTGAGGCCCTGACGATCTTTACAAGAGTTCTTTATCTAGGTTATCATGATAAAGGGCAAGGCTGAAATCAAAGCTCAGAGCCGTGCTAGTGCCCACACTCCACGATGAAACAGAGCCACTGTCGTGGAGAAGTCAAGGCACCCGTCCTTCAAACCTGATGGTCTTGTTTCGGTGAACTGTTAGTGGTTCCTAGTGATCAATCACATTTTTAATGCTTCCCAATGACCTGTTAAGTGATTTTTGCAGAGTTTTCTGAAGAGAAAAATGTAGTTCATTAATCTATAGTTTCCAAAATCTATCCTTTTCTACTACCTTTTTAAAAAATTATGTATGGTTGCCTTTTACCTGCCTCTAGCTACAGACCTGGCTGGAGACCTGGCTTGCAACCTGGTTATGTGCCCTGGTTGGGAATCAAACCAGTGACTGTTGGGTCCGCAGGCTGGTGCCTTATCCACTGTGCCACCAGCCAGGGCTCTTTCCTACCCTTTTGAGAATCAGAACATTAGCCTTAGCCAATGCCCTTGTCAGGTCTTACCTATATTACTACTGTTTTCCTATCTTACAACTGGTGTCCTTTTACCCTGGTCTCTCCCACCTCCAGTCCATGGCTTATAGAGCTTTCAGAGACAGAGAGAGAGAGAGAGAGAGAGAGAGAGAGAGAGAGAGCGCTAAAATCCGCACTTCTTATCTCTATCCTTGACTTAGAGTGATTCCTCATTACTATTAATAAAATTGAAACTCCTTCATTTTTTTTTTTTTTTGTATTCAGTACCTCTCATGATTTTATCTTTGCATAAACTGCCACTCTCATTTCCTGCCACATCCCCCTATCTTGAAGTATAGCCACATCAAGGTCCTTGCTCTTTACCGAAATAACCATGCTGTCACAGCACTTCTCTGACTTTTTATGAGGGGTTCCTGCTTGCTTCTTCCCTAAACTAATTCCTACTTATCCTTAGAAGTTAGTTTAAACATCACTTCCTCCAGGAAGCTTTCCTTGATTTCCTTAGTCAGGATTAAGTGCTCTTACCTAATCAGGTGACACATTGTGTATACATCTGTTATAACAGTTAGTATCTCAGTCTATCTTCTTACAAAACCTTACATTTTTTGAGGGACTATATATAAGATCTGTCCCAAAAGTATTGAGCTAGTATCAATATCATTAAAATAGTTTGTGTGGCCTATATTTTGAGGACAGACCTCGTATGCTCTAGTGTTTAATGGTGCCCTCTACATGATAGCTTCAGAGCGGTTTATAGAATGGCTGCATTTGCACCTTTCACTTTCTGGCTTTACTCTAGTTTCTCATGATTTCTTACAAATTGCAAAGATCCTATGTTAATTTTTACATCATCTATATTCTTCACCTCTATCTCCTCTTTTAGGGAGCAGAGAGATGATTTGCTTAAACTTATGTCTAGAGGCATATTTCTACCTTATTTATCAGACTTGTGAAACTCTCTAATGAGAATTTTTTATTACTCATGGTTTAATCTAAGTGCTCATAGCTTGCTATGACTTAAGACATTGAATTATAGACTTTTAGAGCTAGAAAGAACTTTAAAATGATCAGATGCAGTATTTCACTTTACAGACAAGGACATGAAGGTTAAGAGGCAGGTTAAGTGAACACTGTCAACTCACCCTACTGGTTGGTGGCAGAGTTAACCCTGGGATCTAGGTCTTTTTCCTTTCAGCCCCAGGTCATTTTCCTTAGAAATTTGGCCTCTCTTTAGCTCATCATCCTATTTTGCTGTCACAGACCCAAAAAGGATTTGACTTTGGTTGCTTTATTTACCAAACTAAGGTTTTAATTTTGCCCCTGGAAATAGTAATTTAGTTATTAACAGATTAACACATCTTTCATTTTATGACAGTATATTTCAAACATGCAGAAAACTAGAGAATGACAAAAAATTATGTACCTACCACCCAGCTCAACCATATAACATTTTTTTATCATATTTACTTCAATCTTCTCTTTATTTCTCCTTCTCTATTCCCTCTGTCCTTCCCTTCCTCCCTTCCTTTCTCTCCTCTCCCTTTCTTTCAAATTAAAATCTTACACACATAGTTAAAATTCCTGTGAGCAACCTGTCTCTTTCCTTTCCTGCTATCTGCAGAGGCAAACACCTATCCTAAATTTCAAGTTTTACATTATGTGCATTTCTAATGCTTACTACATATATATATATATATATATTATGTGTGAAAAAATATATATCTGTACACAACATAACATATATATGCTCATACACAAATTAATATATATATAAAGTATTAAAATATATACTTTATATTAAATATATAATTAATAGTAATTATAGTATTAAATAATACTATAGTAATAATAATAGTATTAAAAATACAGAGTGCACACGATACATTGGCAATAACTTTGCAGCTCCTTATTTTATGTGCTTATTAAAAACTATGTTTCTAAGGTTATGATTTAACATCATTGTTTCAGATATAAAGTATTAAATTCTGAGAGCAACCATCATGTCAAAGGAATAGAGTGTAGAGCAACCATAATTTCTAGACTTTGTGCAGGGTGAACTGCTAAGGAAATTGTGCGGTCTTCAATAATATCCCTTTACGTACAGTTTACAACATGAAGAAGATGTACGATGCCGATCCTGATGTCACCACACCAACAAGAAAAACACATAAGGTACCTAAGGATCACACAAGTCCAGAAAGTCCAGATGTTGTACACAGAATTCAGGAGATCATCAGTGAAGACCAGGAAAGTCAGTGCACTCCATAGCAAGAGAACTGCAACATTGGATGCAATGGTTCACAGGATTAATTATTGTAGATAGCAGATACAGATCGTGTGTTCTTAGAAGAGGCCAGTTTATGACACAGCAGATAAGGAAAGGTGCCTTGAAAAAGCAAGGAAACTGCTAACAACATTGAAAAATCCCAATGAAAAAGTCCCTTTGATTTTCTTCTCCGATGCAAAGAATTCTCAGCAGGACCAAAGAGTCAACAGAAGAAACAAGAGGTGGCTCTGTGAGAATCTTAATGAAGTCCCAATTGTCATGAAAATGAAATTTTCTCCTACAGTGATGGTGTTAGGTGATCTCAGCAATGAAGGAGATAGCATGACCTTGCAATTTTCCCCACAAAGCTTGGAGGTATCTGCTGATGTGTCCCTTGATGTTTTGAGAGATGTAGTTGTACCATGGATGAAGCAAGTTGCAAATGGCCATCATTTTCTCTTCCAACAAGACAGTGCACCAGCACATAATGCCAAAAAAATGCAAGAATTTCCCAGTGTCAATGTTCCTGAATTCTGGTCAAAGGGAATCTGGTTGCCTAGTTCATCAGATGCAAATCCTTTAGACTAGTACATATGGAGCATTTGTGAGAGGGAAGTTAATGAACAACCTCATTCCAATAAAGAGGCTGTTAAAGCTAAGATTGAAAACATGATGATGTCCATGGATAAAGAAAAGTTAATGAAAGCATGCTCAAGATTTTGAAGTCAAATTGTGTCTATTATTGCAGCAAATGGAGACTTTTTTGAACAATTTAAAATATAGTGCATACTGTAAATACTGTGTTTATATATTTACATAAAAGAATAAATTTATTTCAAAATATAACATTTTCACCCTGGCTGGTGGCACAGTGGATAAGGCGCTGGCCTGCGAACCCAAAGGTTGCAGGTTCGATTCCCCAGCCAGGGCACATAACCAGATTGCAAACCAGGTCTCCAGCCAGGTCTGTGGCTGGAGGCAGGTGAAACGCAACCATACATTGATGTTTCTCTCCCTCTCTGCCTCTCTCCCTAAAAATAATTAAATAAAACCTTAGGAAAAAAAAAGAAAACAACACAGAAGTATATATTAATATATATATATATATATATATATATATATATATAACACACTTTCATGGTATGTTGCTTATTTTACTAAAATTTTGCCAATTTATTGCACACACCCTGTATATATCCATATACAATACAACACATATATCCATATACAACTTAGTATAAACATATTAAGTATTAATAATATACTGTATATTTATACCTATACATAACACATAATGTTGATTTGCCTGTTTTCCATCTGTATTAAATGATACATTCTACACTTTCAAGTTCCCTGTTGATGTATATTGATGTTCATTTAAACTGCTGTATGATATTCCATTGTATAAAAAGACCATGATTTATCCATTATCTTGCTGATGGCTTTTGATAAATTGCTTCCATTATCTTTTCTCATACAAACACTGCAGGAATAAACGTTCTTGCATACGTCTTCTCTTGAGAGTTGTATAAGGTATGGCATCACTTGCGTTGCATCACGAGTATTTTGGAAAGAATTTTCATGTTGATGGTGAAACAATCAGATCAGTTACTTAGAAAAAAATGAAGTCAAGATAAATGCTGCAAGAAACAGAATGCGAGGAATAGTAAGTAAAATATGGAATAGTAAGTGAATTGGATGTAGATTTTTAAAAATCATCTTTGACAAGAAAGTAGATTAAACATTCAAATAAATTTGAACAACCATGGAAAGCCACAGATTTGCATCTACATTTAAGGTAGTATGCTTTGTGTCATTGATACCGTGAAGCCTTCTAGACTTTCATTTTTTAATTTTGTGAAAATTGACTATTTCCGCCTTTGGGCTTCCATGCTATCTACCTCTACTGTGTGATATATTGCACACTGTATTTGCTGTGGTTTATTTACATGTCCTCCTAATCAGCTGAATGTTGTTTGAAGGTGGAGTTTGTGTCTTATTTGCATCTCCAGGGCGTGGTGCACAGTGGGTAGTAATTATAATCCGAGGAATGAATGAAAGGTCCAACTCATGGGAGATCTTTTGGACTTAGAGTGGTTTTCTGATGACAGGAGATTTTACTGAGAATTAGTGGAAGGATGGAAAAGGAGGTTTTATCTTTTTTATCTTCAACTGGACCTAAAAAAAAGAAGTTTCATATAAAAGCTGATAAAAGTGACTAAGAAAGCAGAAAAATCACTTGATTTGACTATGAACACTTCGCAATGGCTGATTAGTAAGTATTGGTAGACAGTTAACTTTAGGAAAACCTTAAATTTCAAAATTGCCAAGAAATCATCTTTAGAATACCTTCTATTCTCATATAGGGATTTACTTCTTAATCAACTATTAGGACTTTCAAAACTATTTTTATAACCTGGGATATGGGATTTTTATCTTGCTGGGACTGCTGGTTAAATAAAATAATTCTTCTAACACTTTTAGCACAATGTTTGACAAATAGCACTGAATAAACTTTAGCTTTACGATTATTAGCTGATTCCACACTTAGATTCCTCTCATTTACACAACGTGCTTCTTAGTATCTATTTGAGAAACCTCCTGTCTATATATTTGGAATAGTGCATTAGTAGAGCGGATAGTTCAGGAAAAGGAAGGCATCTAAAAATTCAGACCTTAATTTAAGGAAGCTTATAATTTTTTCAATAAACTTTTAAAAAGGAAGAGAGAGAACTTTAACAATGTCCTCACCAATGCTGTAAATCATGCACACATACACGCACTACAATATATAAATATTGGAAAGAAAGCCAATAAATTGTTATTTGCTAAAATCACATTTCTTCACAGACAATCCAAGAGTCTACAGACAAAACTAACTAGAGAATGTAGTAAGGTTGCTGACTATAAAATTAACATACAGAAATTAATGCATAGGAGCAATAACAAATTAAAAAATGTGAAGAAATTATTCTTCACAGAAGGAAGGATAATTAAAATAGCTTAGACAAAAAGAGATGATAGTTTAGCATGAGCTCAGATTGATGAAATAGAACAGCAGTATCAGACATATATGCAAGCATATGTGACGCTTGTGGGAAAGAGGCAGTCCTAGCAGGGGAAAGTTGGGCTTTTCAAAAGGATGTTAGGTTAAATGACTTCCCATATGAGAAAAGCGAAATTAGCTTCCCTACCTCAACTCCATACATAAAGTTAAAATCCAGCTAGATTATTAAAGACTTGCATATAGTAAAATAAAACTTAAAAACTAAAAGAGTAAAGTAAAAATGTAAACTTTAAAATTAATCATGGAAAGTTCTTAAATGTTTTGCGATGAAGGAACAAAGAAGCGTATTATGGACTGTACACATTTTTCAGAATGGAGAAATCATTAGAATATTGTAAGAAGGCTTCCTCTTATGTGACTTGCTTATTATGAGTAATATATCACATGCATCAAAGAAGGCGGTGGCTAGTTTCATTTCCCCTAAACACCTTTTCAATGGTGAATTTGAGGCAGCTGTGGTTTACCAAAGACCTTCTAAACCAGCGAGGTCCACGCTGACTAGTATGTGTTTACATTTTGAGTCACAGTGCATATCAGGCTTTAATCATAGGGGAACAAGTGCTATTACTCAGACTTTATTGTTTAACATCCCATCACATTTGTTATCCAAGTTTGTTTTAGGCTGCGGGAAGGCTCCTTTCTGATGACAACTTTAGCCCTGACGTCTACAATTTATCTTCATTTGCCATTTTGAGGTCGCTACGAAAAGCCTATGACAAGCTCCTTGTTTCCCAAATCTACACACGTAAGCCTCATTGAGTTGGAGTCGTACTAAATACATTTTGAAATCACATCAGCACTTTCAGATCAGCCAGTCACTTTTTAATGAATTACTGTCTCGATGTGAGATGCTGTTTTAAATACATGAAAGAGAGCGGTTTCCCAATGTGTGTAACTACTTCCAGGGAACGGTAAACGGGAGCATTTAAATAAATGAAGGTCCTAATTGTTATGACGTGTCACTGTATTTAGATATTTGCATAACTAGCTGCCCATGAGTTCTATTTGTACAAAAGTAATGTT
Organism: Noctilio leporinus; assembly: GCA_004026585.1. NCBI lineage: Eukaryota > Metazoa > Chordata > Mammalia > Chiroptera > Noctilionidae > Noctilio > Noctilio leporinus. Next base: position 49,651 of record PVIW01005215.1, on the reverse strand, counting down.
CCAAATCCATTCGTCCCTATTTTAAAATATAGTTCTAGTTTTTGGGCAAAACTGGAAATGGAGTGGTCATGTCTCTATAGCCAAGACAAATTAGACAGCTATAACAATAAACTGAACCCAAAGACAAAGCGTGAAAAGACTTTGAAGTCTGTTTTTATTGTTTTTTTTCCTCCGAACTAATCAGGTAACTTACTCAGCTCATTTTGTTTAGTCATTTCTTTATTCTAGAATTTCTTCCACTCAAGTAAACAATATTGATGTATATAATTAGAATGAAAAGAAATCTTTCTCAGAAGCATCTGGATAATACCTTGAATAAGCTTTCTCATTTAGGCCACAGAAATTTATTTACTCAAAGAGAAGCCAATCAAACACAATAATAGCAACTATAACTACCATTTATTGAGCATTTGCTATGTGACAAAACTTGAACACACTTTAATCCGTACAGCAAAGTTGTTGGATGAGTGCTATTATTTGAGTTTTAGACATGAGGACATTTTTATTCAGATTGATTAAGTAACTTTCTCAAGTTTGCACAGCGGGTAAGTATAAGGCTGATATTAAAATCCTAGCCCGTCTGGTGGTAGTGCCTGAGAACCCTTATTCCTTCCTCCATAAAATAGTTGATGCAGAATGGAATCTTGTAATGATCCCTTTGATAGTTGCTTTTTCAGAAAAGCTGTAAGACTTTGGATTAAACAGTGATTAAAATATATCCAATAAGAATGCCATTGCACTTTCCTTAATAGTTCCTTTTTTCATCTGGTTTCCTTTTTCCACATGAGATGTAATGATAACGTAAATCATTAACCCTCTATCTTTTCCTTTCTCTTCACTCCTGCTCCCACACACCATTAACATTAAGAAATTTCCTTTCAAATTATGTAACAAGGTATAAATCACACGGATAATTATCATGTAAAAAAGTTATTAACCAAAATGTTGGCCATATATATATATATTTTTTTTTTTTCCAAGATTCACCAGTTCTGAAGTTAGTTGCTAATAAAAGAGATTTCTCAATGATTTGGTGAGATAAATACCAAGCTACCCACAGGGTGAACTACAATTGCTGCCAATCCTGTTGCCCAGTCCACCCAGATGTTCCCTGAAATTCCCAGTGACTTAGGAGAATCAGCCAGAACGGACCCCCAAAATCTGCTTTGTGACATTATCTATTGATGAGCCAGACTATAAATGCAACGAACAGAACCAACAGAGAGATTCAGGGGGCAACCCAAATGGGAATTCACAAAGAAGGCTCAGTTGCACTGTAGCTATGTATACTACAGTAGCTAACACAGCGTGGACTGGTTTCTAAGCACCAGGCATGATGCTCAGAGCTTGCACACGCATTCATTCATTGACTCTTTTTAGGTTGCATAGTCAGTAACAACAACATGGTCACAGGCCCAAGCTCTGGGTCCTTGGGCAAGCAATGGAAACTGTGTTTCAGCTTCTATATCTATGAAATGGGCATAATGCTACTTCAAGGGCTAAAGTGAGAAATGAGTTAGTTAAATTACACAAAGCCCTTTGAAAAGTACTAAAGGCTTCAGTGCTATCTAGTGAATAAAGTGGTACTTAGTATATGTTGGCTCAATATAATAATTCTTCTAATGACCCTATGAGGTAGGTATAATCGTGATCATCTATAGTTTAGGATATTGTAACTTAGAAATGGTGTATGGCAGGGCCAGGCTTTGGAAATAGGTCAGCATGACATGAAAACCTATACCCCTTATGAAATTGTGATGTGCTCCTTCTCAGGACAAGACACACAGGGTGGGAACCTATGTCACCAAAAGATCATACATATGGTGTCAGCTGCAAGGCTTCTTGCTGCTATGTGGTACCCATCTGTTCTCACCCCTAATCCTACCATAGGTGGCTTCCTTGGGGGTGAATCCTTGCTGAGAGGCAAGACAAGAGTTCTGGGGCTTTCTCCATTCAATTAGAAAAGTGAATGTGCAAACCATCTTAGTGAAGGCTTACCCATAGCCATGTAACTCCTGTGGTGGTGACAGAAGTATGCAAAAGAAGAACAGGAGGCGGGAAGCCTTCACACACCTCTAACCCTGCCTGCCTCTTAGAACGGTCCCATCCTCTGGCCCGAATCAGCTCCAGAAATCCATATTCACGCAGAGACAGAAAGAAAACCACTCCACAGATCTTCTTATCTGTTGGATGGTAATTAGAATTATTGAACGTCTACTGTGTATCTTCTTAAAAAATCTTATAAATTAGGTATGATTGTCCCATTTAAGTAATAAGGAAATTAAGGCTTAGAGCAATTTAGGTAAATTACCCAAGGTTAGTATACAGCTTGTAAATGGACAACCAGGATTAAAACATTGGTCTATAGCTTAATCCAAAACCCATGTTCCCCTCACTCTTCAAGGATTGTTCCTTCAGCTGGGGGCTATAACAAAATCATAATTTCTTCAGATGGTTTCTTTCTTTTCTTATTTATGTATGTATTTTTTGCTGTTACTTTTTTAATCTCTCTCTCTCTCTCTCTTTTTTGTAACTAATTTTATCCAAGAGTGAGAACGCAGAATTCTTGGAATAATAGTTGAAATTAAATGTTCTAATTTAAGATATTTCAATACAGGATTCTCCATGGGTTAGTTCTCCCTACTGTCTCTTTATTCCTCTTTCCACCTTGTATATTTGACTTGTATACTTGTAAATTGTTTATTGAATTCCTGGAATCTTTTTAGGGGATCTTGAACACACTCTGTTGTGTGAAAATGCCAGTTAAAATTGTTACAGGAAGGCATTGGTGTTCTCAAAGCTTTGCCATAGTGGGACGGAAGTAATATTTGGGCTCATGAAAAACGTACATTGCAAAGGGCTTCTTAAAAATTCCCTGCAAAATGTAGATAATTTCACAACCAAGACAATGAGTCAACACAGTAGCAAAATTGGAAATGGTTATTGATTTTACTCGCTCAAGCTCACAGCAAATTACCCATCGCTACGCCGCAAAGCCTATGGGACTTCATAGGGAACTTGTGATGTCCCCACTGTCAATCTTCAGTGCCACTAAAGGGCCTGAAGCTTCCTTCGTCTTGTCCTTCACCTCCTGGTCCCGACTCTCCCTTTCCTATTGGGAACAAGCATGTTGCCTCCAGTAGGTGTTTGTCTAGCCCATTAATACCATCTCATCCCTGTGATGGTCACCAAATGTGACCTGAAAATCTTTAATATGTGGGGCATGCTGTGAAGGTCTAGCATCAAACGGCCTGTGGTTCAGATCCTGGCACTTGCACAGTACATACGGTAGCATGAAGAGCAGGTGCCACAACCATGTTAAAACACATGTGGTGAGCTCTCGCTTTTATTTCCAGAAATATATATATATATATATATATATATTACATACATTTATAATCGTTTGTCTACCGGAAACACTGTTGAGTTGTAGGAATAGTGGCTATATATATATATATATATATATATAATTTTTTCACTCAAGTTATAAAATGCTTTCATGCTCGAAAAACAAAAAGAAAAAAAAAATCTGGAAGACTTTATCTCTTCCATAAAAAGTGATTTTAAGGTGAAGGCTTCCCCTGAAGGAGGAGAAGTTCTGCTGGATTTAGTATTCAGCTCTCACTTTCGCTAAACAGAGTTGTCATGTTAGACGCCCGCTCTCCCTGGAGACAGTGAGTGATTCCACCACGGGAAGCAATATGCAGAGGAAGTTACTGCAAGAAAGTTTGTGTGTGAAATTGTGATCCTTGCCAGCGATGTCATATGTTTTAGTTAACTTTCTTCCCGGGAACGAGGAAAATTTCCCAAGCCCCAGATAGGGCACAGCTGGAAGGCTATTCGGAAGTCAGTCGCATGGGGTTGCACCGAGAGGTGGAATTTTACACACGCCATTTATTTCTGGGGATAAAGCCTCAATTCTATTTTCCTCAAGGTGAAAGTCCAATTCACTTTGAAAATTTTAAAGCCTTATTCCAGGAGAAGGAGATGATTATGATTTCTGTCACTGCTGTTGCTATTTATACTGCTGTAAATTTACCTAAGGAAGGTGATAGTCTTGACTGGATTCCTTCCAGAGCTCCCTAAGGAAGGAAACCACACAGCTGACATTCTGTTCTGCCTCTTCCCCCTCAACCTTGCAGAGCTGCTGGCCACCCACCACAATGCTGTTGAATGGCAACTGTGCTCACACACACAGGGCCACAGTGATTAATGTTCCCTGTGTTGACTCTCAGGGATGACAATACCATGAAGTACCCTTCAGAATTATCAAAGAGGAATAAAGTGATGCTCAATGCAGGTTGAGAGCAATTTCACCAGTGGTTTAGAGCACCTCTACAAGGATGTGCTGAAGTTAGTTACTTCCTTCCAGCATGTGAGAACCAGTTGTTAAATACTAAGGAATGGTGCAAACTGGATGTTAAACCTTCTAAACTGGGCCGCAGTGGGATTATTTGTATCCCAGGGGTTGGCATCTGCTGAAGATCAGGGCTTTTAAAAATTTCCCTCAGAGAGCTGATTTATCAGCACATTGTTGTCTGTATCTTTGGAATTGCACAATCTACTAAGTATGCATTAGCTAGGACTCCTGCTGGACGACAGTTTACTGATGAATCTGGCACATGTTGAAAAGCTACTTAGTACCTGTAGTAGTTTCCTTTGTCTGCTATACCACAACCTGGTGGCTTAAAATAATTGAAATTCACTCTCTCACAGTTCTTGAGGCCAGAAGTTCAACTCAATAATACTTGGTCAAATTTGAGGTGCTGGCAGGACTGTGCTTCCTCTGGAGGCTCCAGGAGAGATTCTGTTCCTGAATCCTCTAGCTTCTGGTGGCTGCTGGCATTCCTTGGCTTGCGGCCACATCACTTCAATCTTCAAGGTCAGCATCTTCACATTTCTCTCAGCTCTATCTTCACATTGCCTTTTCCTGTGAGTGTATGTGTGTGTGTGTGTGTGTGTGTGTGTGTGTATGAGCGAGAGAGAGAGAGAGAGAGAAAGAGAGATCTTTCCCTTAAAAGAACACTTATGATTGTGTTTGTGGTCCACCCAGAAAATCCAGGATAATCTTCTCTATCTCAAAATCTTTAGCTTAATCTTATCTGCAAAGACTCTTCAAATAAGGTAACATTTACCAGTTCCAGCTATTAGGACCTGATATCTTTGGGAGGGCCCTTTTCAGCCTACCACAGTACTCATCTCAGCAGCCCCGTAGGTACATGGACACATTGCACTTGGGTAAAATTTTTAACAAAATAGTTTTAATGAACAAGAGCAAAATTTTAATCAAAAGAATGGTAGCAGCTCTTCCTTTCTTAGTACTTTCTATGTATCAACCAGAGTGCTCAGCCTATAGTCTTCTCTTCATCTCATTACTATTCCTTCCCTAATCAGAAAATATGTGCTCAAATACTTTTTTGGGAGCACCAGAATCTAAGTCAATTTGTTATAGTACATACGCCTTGCTTCCCTCCAACCTCTACCTGAAACCATCCCCTGGGGCTGATCATAAAGCTATTTCAGAGGCTCCCATTTCATGCAGCCTATTTTTCCTATCCTAGTCCCATAGTTTCTGTCCCTGCCCCTTGGCTACTCTTAGTGAGCTTACCTCCAACATCAATATAGGGCTTGATTAAAGGGATTGTGGAAAGTATATCTGTTGGCTAGGAATGACCTCTCAGGTGTGCAGAGTCCCTGGCCAAGTGAATAGAAGGCTCTGAGCCAAGGTCAGTTCCTGGATGAAACTGAAACTAGCAACAGCATCTCTCAAGAGGTGGTTTAGAGAGGGCCATGAACCATGCCTGTGGGTGATAAGCCTGTGATTCTCTATCCTGTTGTCCTTGGATGGGAGTTCTCTCCTGATCTGCCTGCCCAGCTCTCTGTTTCATTTCTACAGCTTGTACCAGAGGAAGGGAGGGAGACGGAAGCAGTATTTGGCGATTGCCCACTCAGTTGGGCTCTGTGCGGGGAGCTGTGCTTACAGGGCGAAGGATGGTATAAAATCCAATAATATTTTTGTGTTATTCTTTATAACTGCAATTAATAAACTGCCAGAACTGTTTTAGACATGTGATACAATAAATTGATTGGGCTTGAGTAGCACATTTATATTTCTGGTAAAATGAAATTTTAAGTTGTAAATAAAAGCTGGTTGAATCTGGCCTGTTATTATGGCCAATGTTTTGTGGAGAAATTTAAGTCAGGTTTGCTTAGGTTTAGAAATGCCTTGTAAGCCCTGTGTGATTTTGTATAATAGCAGAAAACATTCTTAGAAATTGGATGAAGTCAACAGTAGCAGGTCAAGAGCAGAATTGAGTAAATTAGCTTCATTGTCATTAATCCGGCTGAAAGTTACCTAATCTCTTAGAGTCTCAGTTTCTTTGTCTGTAAAATGATGATAATAAACCCTGTCTTCCAGAGTTTGCAGAATAAAGGCAAGTTAAAATACCTACTGTATTCTAACTACTCAATAAGTGGTAGATATCATTGTCAATACTAGTAGTTCCAAATGACCAAATACACGAAGTTAGCTTCAGACAAAATACCATCTTGCTCTAATCACTTTAAAAATTCTAGTAATGCTTTGCATTCTTCCCTTTCCATATCTGATGTGCAATAGCGACATGGATAGAACCTCTGGGAAGGCTTCTCTGACCTTGCCAGACCCCTGCCCTTTTTTTTCCTGTGCAGCCGGAGCCGTTGAGCGAACTCCTGCACAGTGAGAGGAACCATCACATAAAATGACCTTTGCTTTATTACATGCTTATCTCTACACCCCAAGGTCTCCAGCTGCTGGAATCTTTACTAAATTAGTATAATTCCTGGAACATGGAAGGGACACTAAGCATTCTCATTGAACTGAGTGTGAATAAAGTTTCAACTCTTTAAAACGGATACAGAAAAGAAGATTGAAAATGTATTCTAATCGAATCTCCTCTATGGAAAAGGAGATCAATACCATTGCTGTGGGTTTTTGTTTTTTGGGTTTTTTTTTCCCACATTCTTTTCTAACTCTGGTTTATTTTGGCTTTTGTTTTGCTCTTGGGACAGAGAGAGGCAATGTTCAGCTTTTCTGACTTTAGGCCCCTCCCCCCTTTGAAAGACTAATTACTGGCATACTGGCTTTTGGTTTTTATCTCCTCATTTTGTGACTCAGATTAGGATGAATTTGGGGCTAATTACTGGGGAGCACCTTTAGCCTCCTATCAATACTATAAGCTAATATTTGAGAGCATTGAGTTAAGTCCTTTACATGTAAAACCTTATTTAATCCTTTCCACAGCTTCATCAACTAGACATTATTATTATGTCTACTTTATAGCCAAAGAAACTGAGGCACAGAAAGTAATGAGACCAAGGTCATGATAGGGCTGGGATTGAACCTGGGTTTACAAGACTTTAAAGTATGACTTTTGAACCTCATGCTATACTGCTTCTAGACTCACGAATTCTCTTAAGCTGAATTAGAGAAATGATTCTGAAAAAAAGAGAAGGAAATTCAGCCTTTTACTAAATGCTGATCGAGCATTGTCTTAGTGAGCTTGGACTATCATATCAAAATACCAAACAACAGACATTCTTTTTCTCATAGTTCTGGGGGCTGGGAAGTTTAAGATCAAGGTGCCAGCAAATTCAGTCCTTAAAGGGGACCCACTCCCTGGCCTCTCTATGTGGTCACATGGCCCTTCCTCACTAAATACATGTGGAAGGAGAGAGAGAGATATCTTTCCCTGTTTTACTCTTATTAGAACACTAACCCCAAAATGAGGGCCCCATATTCATGACCTCATCTAACCCTAGTTACCTCCCAAAGGCTCTGTTTCCAAAATACTCTCACATTGGAGGTGAGGGCTTCAACATACGAATTTGTGTGGGGACAAAACATTTGGCTCATAACAAGTACTAACCAGTATCTCTGGAATGTGTTATACTAAACTCTGGGAAAAATAGGAAGGAAGGGAGGAATGAAGGAAGGAAGGAAAAGAAAGAGGGAGGGAGGGAGGAAGGAAGGAAGGGGAGAGAGAAAGGAAGGAAATGAAGGAAGGAAAGAGAAAGAAAGAAAAAAAGAAAAGAAAGAAAGAAAGAAAGAAAGGAAAGAAGGAAAGAAAGAAAGAAAGAAAGAAAGAAAGAAAGAAAGAAAGAAAGAAAGAAAGATAGATAACAGCACACAGCAGGGCCTGGGCTAGGGGTGAGGCAAGCAACAGACCCAGGGCCCAGATTTCAAGGAGCCACCCATCCTCATCCACTCTACATTTGAATGACCTATAGCTTCAGGAACCTGTGTGCCTTGCTTGGCTCACCCCAGCTCTGCCATAATGTCCTATGCTCTTGGGGAACTTGGTGTCTAAGAAGGACCCAGTATCAGTATGGGTCAGATCAGGAGAGAGAAACTGCACAGGGCTTTAAGAAGAGAATGTTTAATATAAAGAATTATTAGCTAGCAGTCTGTTGTTTAGAAATCCATGGGGACATAAAAGGAGGGACCATGACAAGTGAAGCCAAGGAGTTTTGACCTTCAGGATAAGAGTGAGGACTTTGTTTTCCCTTTGGGCCGTGCCTGGGTGAGCATGACTTGCCCTATTTATTAGGCAACATTAGACTCCGCAGCATTTCCTTTCGGATCACCCCAGGCATTCAGGCTATTTAAAAAATCTAAATAACATCTCAGTCAAACTAACATTCTGAGAGAGGACTGTTTTCATCTGCGTTTTCCCAGAGTGGCTTTTAGGTCCGGGAGGGAGTGCCAATAGGCTGGGTGATGGTCGATCTAGCTGGAGATTTATGGGAACCCAGAGGTTTTGGCAAAGGTACACATAAATCTCAAAGAAGACTTAAACACAATTTCTTGTCACACGAACTGCACAGTAGAATTTGAATGCGGGTCAAAACACAACAGCTGTTTATCTTTCATTTAAACTGCAACAACAGGCTTGCTTAAACAAATCCCCTTCTTTCTTGAACTTTCAAACTGTTTAGCATTTGCATAATGATTAATCTCCGGCTCTAGAGGAAATTCCCAAAGGAACGAGACAATGCACAAGCATGTTAAACTCCAACCATATGGAAAAGAGCAAAGAGGGAGTGTGTCAAATCTTCAATTTTGGGAGCCTACTCCCTTGGGAGAATTCAAAATAATGATGGTCATCCTGTTGAATATTAAACCGAAGGCTGGATGGCTGAGAGAACACAATCCCAAACATCTGGACGCCACATCTTAACTAGGCCAAAGGTCCAGCTCCAGCTTAGGAATGATATCTGCCCCATATTAATAGTGAGATGGATCTTGACTATTGCAAGGAAGTTTTATTGCATGCTGTGAAGGAGGCTAAATAAATCCTTATTCTCAGAAGCCTGGAATACACCCCAGCTTGCTCATCCAAGGAAAGCTCTGGTATTCTCCTTTTCATACAAGGTCTTCCACCAGTGGTCCATTGACCGTGATCTCAGGGGCCCTGGAAAGCTTTCAGGTGGGGAAAAGGCAGCTGGCTTGAAAGGCACTCTTGGGCTTTCGTATCTGAGCTGCAGCATCAAGGCATCTGGCGAGAGCAACATTTTAGAATTACCTGGGGAACTCTAAACTAATACCCACCCCTGGCACCCACCCGAAGCTAGTGATATCAGGGTATTTGGCAGGTGGGCCGAGAACATCAGTATTGAAAAAAAAAAACAACATTCCCACGAGCTGCCAATGTACAGGGAGGTTTGAGAACCACTTGAAGCCTAATACGCAGTGTTATCAAAACCTCTGTGATGAACATCCTGTGGATAAACCTCATGCCTGTTTCAAACATGGTTTCTAACAGCTAAACTCTCCTTGAGAGGTAATTGTATGTGAATATGTATACGCATTTGGCTGAAGACTAAATGAGATGACATAAAAATGAAAACAACTGTTTTAGGGTTCAGGGAAAAAGGGAAGTTTTCTTTCACATTTCTAAAATATTATATTGTTTTCATAACAAAAAATAAAAAAACACTAATTAGATAACATTCCTTCCCCAGAGTGCACCCTTTCTGTACTCTGGGGTTTTGGGCTATTTTCAGAAGGTTCTTGAAGCTTGACCTCTGAACATGATAAAAGTATCTATGTTATTTGGTTAGGGCTGGGTTTCTCAAATAACTTCCTGTCCCTCTGCTCTGAAAGACAGTTTCACAAAAGAAGTGGAACTTTCTGTGTGGGTACAGGCATTCGCATAGTGGAGGGTCTAATATAAAGCGCTCATTCAATGTGTATTCAATTACCATGACTAACCCTATCTCATGACTCTGTTCTGAAATCCAGAATTAAACACGTAGTTCATGGATCATGTTCATCAACCATGGCCATCATAAATATTCATCTAAGTCTGTCTTCATTAGGGGGGTTATTAACAAGTCAAAGATACTTGTGGAGAAAATGAAAGGGATAAATTCTATCTGTATTTGCTCTTATTTGAAAGCCTAATTTATTTTTAGAGTACTCTGATAAAATCCCTTGATATGAGGAAGATTCTTTTAGCAATAGTTTTAAAGCTAATAATCTTACATAATAAGTTTATTAATGTTTTGCTTGTTGAACGAACTAGCCAAATGACGGACTAAGTAACTAGTCTAATTCAGAGAAGGATAATATAAATCGCTGCTCTTATAAAGCTGAGTCGACACCTTCCCTACTAGTAGTACTTGGACTTGTTTTTCTAATGAAAAGAGGTGGCAGGGATTCATTCCCACCCTACTTGGTCTCCTTGATGACCAATACCCATCCCAAGATTGCTGCATGGAGTATCTAGTCTGTGAGCAGAATAGAGCAAGGATTGGTACACTTTTTTTCTTTAAAGGACCAAGTTATAAATATTTTAGGCTTTGGTATTTAGCTCTGGTATTGTAGCACCGAGGCAGCCAGAGGTAACATGTAAATGAGCAGGTGTGTTTGTGTTCCAGAGAAACTCTATTTGAAAAAACAGGCCACAGGCTAGATTTGGCTCACAGGTATAGTTTGCCTGCTTCTGGAATAGAACAAACTCCACAGTGTCAAGTAGGCTCTCAGGTTGCACTGGATGGCTATAAACCAGGATTGGCAGTTTGAAGTAACCCCAAAGGAACTAATGGGTGTGTTGTTGTTCTATATGAACAAGCAGGTCCACTAAGGTGGGAAAAGCCTTGAGAATGTGTTAATAATAAAAGAATGCTAACAGCAAGGGCTAATGTTCACAAAGAACTTGCTACGTAATTTGTGTTCAATACCTTACATGCAATCTTTATGACCCATGAGTTCATAATCATGCTAATGTAAAATTTGTTGGTGACTTTTGGAGGAGGCTATGGAATCAAGCCATTATTTGGAAACTGGAAAATAAAGGCTATCAAGTATTTAGTGCTTTCCAAAAGGAAAGGCTGGATAATGTTTGAGACAGTACAGAGACGCCTGTCAGAAGGTCCCGCAGGACTGAGCACGGGGTGCCCTGTGTCATCGCCAGTTCAATCACATCCTCGTCCTGGTTTTCCTTCCTTTCATCGCCTGCTTCCCATGTTCTGCTGTCTTGTTCTCGGGGATTCTGAAATCAATTGCCATGTGCAAGCTTCTACCTCGGGCTCTGCTTTGTGGGGACCCAGGCTGGGACACCGTTCCAGTTCAAATTCTTGAAGGAGAATCTAACCCCTCCTGGCATGTAGATTTGGTTGTTTGGCTATGATTCCACTACTCGTCCAATCTCCTTGGAAGACTGTGCCTTCCGGAGGTGTAGGTGGGACTTGTTAAAGGAGAAGAGGCAAGATGGATGAACACGTCTGGTCTGGAGCCCTGCGGCTGGGAGGGACCAGCTGACCGGCAGCAGCGCCTGGGAGCCTGTTGGGAATGGGGTCTCTCAGGCCCAGCCAGACCTACTGAATGCCTAGCTGCTTTGGAACAAGGTTCCCCTGGTGATTTGCGTACACATTTAAGTAAAAACAAAACAAAAAACTGTAGTCTAGGGGGGTGATGATGCTTCAGCTCGGATATTTTTTTTACAAGAGCTAAGATGTTGAATGCAAAGGTCAATGGAAAGGGGAGCATGTACTGTTATATGGGTGGTTGGAGAGTGAAAGAGGAATTGGATCTATGTGAAAACACTTCAAATCCATAATAGGAAAACGCTCTGTACCTAGGTTATTTTTTCCCTTTTCCGAGTGGGTGTTATTACACACAGAAAAGATAGGGCTCCGTCCTCCTTGGCTGCTGCCTTCCTCGTGGCTGCAAGGGCACTACACAGCTCCTCCCTCTTCCTTTTGGCACAGATGTGTGTCCCTGTCATTTTGTTGATGAACTCCAAGGCCTTCTGGTCCTTAGAGACCTTGAGCAGCTCCATGGCGCACCACTCATAGCAGCAATGCCACACACCTTGCGCATCATGTCCTGCATGAACTTGGCGTGTGTGGCAGAGCAGCCACTGTGCCTTGGCTTGCTGTCTTTCCTGGTCACCTTGTGGCTTTTGTTGAGACCAGGGCCACAGGGTAGTGCAGAGAGCCAAGGCTGCTGCTCCTCAATGGTCTCAGCAGGACTGACACTGGCACCTAGCTACTATGCCCTGCACAATAAATCTCTAAAAATAGTCAAGTGGGAAGGTAAAACAACACCCCCCTCCCCAGATGAACAGAAAACAACATCCACATAACACTGTAGACACAAGAACAGGTTCTTACTGAGCAACTGTTAAATATGGAATCCAAGGTTTGTGTTAGGGGTGGGGTATGTGCATTCACGAGGTGGGCAGAGCCAAACTTGGTGCCCCACTGCTTCCCTCTAGATGCTCTGGGCTTTGCTATTTGCCCCCCAAACTTCTTACATTGTTCCCCTTCAGTTCACCACTGGCTTCATTCATGTAAAACTCTCAGGTACAGGCATGGTGGGCTGGTAAAAGTTTAACAACTGGCTATCCAGAAAAAAAAAGAAATAACCCTCTGATTTGCAACATTTGCTCTTTCTAGAACATAAATATTGTCACCATGGCTGGCGGTAAGCTGCCATTATTAGACACAGAGTTGGGAGGTGGTCCGAACTCCAGCAGACCACTGGAACTACGTGGGAGAAAGAGCAAGAAGGAAAGTAAAAGTTGAAAAAGGCACCATAGAGTGGCTTATAGCTTTCCCAGAAGTAAAAGAACAAAAATGAAATCGATGAAGAACCCAGAGTGCTTCCTTTAACTTAGTTCCTCTAAGTCAGAAGCACCGCTATCTAGTTTAAGTCCAAGGGTTTGGTTGCCTTGTCTCCTTGGCTACAGATCTGGCCATCTCATCCAATCTATGTCTTAGCTTCTACTTTATTCAGAACTTTATGTTGCAGCTTTAGAAGGATTAGAAAGCCAGCTGGAGAAAAGGCTGTAGGACAGTGGAGGGCCTAATATAAAGCGCTCATTCAATGTGTATTCAATGACCAGGACTAACCCTATCTCATGACTCTGTTCTGAAATTCAGAATTCCAGGTGGGCTGAGACAGCCTGAGTCACCTGCATTCTATACTATATTTACTGAAGTATCTTCCATAATCAGTGTCTAGGCTTTGGAATGCTCATACCCACTCTTCATGGACTCAGCAAACCTCACTCTCCCCGGCCTGGGTGCACTCCAGTGACTCCCACCCAGCCTCCCCAGGCATACACACCCTGCTTCTCTGGCCAGAGGTCAAGCCCTTACCTGGCTTCCTTAATAATCATCCATGAGCTACATACCTATCTTTTCTGGGAGATCCCAGCTGGCACTAACTTTCTTCTCTTGGGGACAGTAACAGGTAATGCATATCTAACTTGCTGCAGGCACTGGCAGGCAGCCTAGACCTGTTCCCTTGCCAACAGGCACTGCCTTGAGGGCTCACTGTTGGTTCTCTAAAGGCCTGAACCAGGGATCCCATCATTTTGGAGTCCCTCCTAAGCTGCAAAACCATTGATTTGTGTTTGCTGTGGCCCTGGGTCAGCTGAACCAATTTCTCTTGACCTTTCTTGACAAATCCCAGTCCTGAATTTCCCAAAACTGCTCTGTTGGCTCACCTTCTGGGTTTTCTTTGGAAGCATCCAGTGCTAGGAATCCAGTTTCCTTCAGGCAGCCCAAATTCATGCTTCTTAACCTGAATGAAAAGTAATTTCTTGTTAACTTACCTTTGGCGTCTAATCTAATCAATGGTGACTTTCAGGAAAGAAACATTTCCACTAACAGTTAACAGTGGTCCAGTTTATAGTCCTAATATCTGTTTGGAATGTAACAGCTTAATCCTCTCCCTGATGAATGGACCATGATTTTTAGATTTATAATTGGGTTTTTATTTCTTTTAAAATAGAAACAGAAGTAGTGGAAGTTTCCTTATCGTTAACTGTCAGAGCTTCGGCCTTTTATCTGAGGATTCCTTCTTTTCTAGCCACCCAAACCATCCACTACTTGGATTTATTACTTTTAAATCTCATTCTCTCTCCAGAATGTTCTCTCTTCAGAACACATAAACATATCACCACCTTTTCTTCCAAAGTCAAGGCCAGCTTATGTGAATGAGGACAGTTTACACTGACAGAAGCACTCCAAGTGGTTTAGCTAACTCGTCATAGCTTTTGTATCTTCTTCCCAGGTTAGGGAAATTCTGGGACCAGGGGCCAGTGTGTCCTTCCTGCCAGCCAGGACCTTACTCCGCCCTTTGAGTATTTCATTCAGAGCCAAGGCCAGAGGTCTCCAGGCTAAAAAATACCTTTAATTCAAGCCCGAGTTATACAGGAAAAAGTCCCAGCTTCTGCTGTCAGGCCTCGGTCAGAGAGGCTGACCATGCTGGAACATCCTTGACCTTTCTTCTTTCTCCCCAGATGTCCAAAGAACTCATTTTTCCTCTCACCATCCCCGGAGGGCTTTCTTCCACAAGGCCTCTGGTGTGTTGGGAAGGCTGCCAATCTGGACACAAAAATGGAAGTGCCTGAGGGGAGAGATTCTTCCTAAATTCTGGTTGTCAGAGATATAAACATCATCAAATGGCTCTGAAAGAAAAGATGAAAGGGATTAACATTGCAAGCATTTGGGAGACGAAAGTGGCCTAGTGACTAGGCTCATGATGAGGCTGGAGCTGTAGCGGAGCAGATCCTACAGTAGAATTGTCAGCATGATGAGCAGGGTTTCAGGGGCCTTATCAGTGAAGGCCAACTTGAATGGGCACTAATGAGTTGATGACTCAGACCCAGGAACTGGTAAGACCAGTAGCAAACGAAGTCATAAAAGGTGGCTGTGTCATTGTAGTCTTCCCTAGGGACAGGCATTAGGCCACAGGACGAGATTGGCTGACCACTGCCCAGTGAGCAGATGATCAGCTATTGAACTAAAATCTGGACTGTGAATATGCCCAGAAGAATTCTTAGTGCATGGACTCAAATATATTAGCTCTTTTTTAATCTATCTTTTATTAAAGCTCTTCTTTGGATGGAGGACTTAGTTAGATGTGGACAGAAAATGCAGAAGATCAGGCTTCCCGGAGTCTTGTAGGTACTTAGAAAATGATTTATTGATTATGACATAGTAGGGCTCATCCCCTATCATGGCGGGGGAGTGGTTATGCTGATGGTCTTTAAAGAGTGAGGGATAGTGACAAATGTTCAGAATGTCCCACAACCACAGATGGGCTGCCCCTCTCCTGGGACAGGACTTCATCTAAAATGGTCAAATTCTGGGTGTTCCCTCACCCTTAGAAGGGATAAGACTCAGCATTGATATGCATTGATTTGTCTTGAAATAAGCTGAGGGTGTCAGATGTGGGCCTTCAGACATGTCCTGAAGTAAGGAAAGTAGCCTTTCTCTCGACCTCCTCACTTCTAAAAATATCTTTCCAAGATATTCTCTATTGTTCTTGCCCAGTGCAATTAGGCCTTACTCACTTTGCCATATAAGGGATTTCAGGGTTTCAAGAGCTTTCTCCGTAGGAAGTTTACCCTACTGTTCTGCCTGAATTGCTGGCTGCTTAATTTCAGTTCATTGTATCTGTGAAGTCAGGAGCCACAGGCCCAACCATCGTGGGAAGCATGAGTCATTCCAAGAACAGCGAGTAGGGCTGGGAGGCAAATTCTGCTGCAGAGGGATAGGAAGCTGTGGGTGGTGGGTTCTTGTGAACAGCATCCAAGCAGTCTCTCAACTCTCTTGTTACTCCCACTAGGGGGTGCCCAGCATCCCGGAATAATCACTATTACTGGGAAGTGGAAGTTTCAGGGGATTGACTAATAGAAAGGTATGGGCTGACTCGGTATCCTGCCCTGATGTGACAAGAGAGCTGGTGGGGAGCGGGAAGGGTTTCAATTTAATTAGTACACGTTTCTCAATTCATGAAAACCACACTGGCCTTGAAGACAGTGACTAGAATAATTGTGGATCAGAAATATGCCCCTGGGCTCAGCAGAGACGATGATGTCTTTTACCCCTGGGGGTCAAGAAGTTGGGGGAAGAAGAAATGAGTGCTGTAGAGGGGTTGGAGGTGAAGGAAGCAATAAAGATCAAGGATGTGGTGAGATTCTGAAGCGGACCTAGTAATAGGTGTGGACAGCGCTCTGGGAGAAGTGAGGTTATTCTGAGGGTCCCAAAACATCTAGTCCTTCAGAATGGCCGCAGCAGCATTCTCAGTTATAAATAGTTTCATGGAAAGAACATGGAACTTGCACCTGGACAGGCAAGAGCTCAAATTTCAGCTCAAACATTCATGTGACCTTTGGAATTTAGGCAATTTATTCAACCTCTTTGATTTGTAATTCCCTCATCTTCAAAATGAGACTAATGGTACTAGGGTTATTTGAGAATTTAAAAGATAATGCATGTAGAGCTCTACGTGAATATCATCTTCTCCTTTTCCTTTTTTCCTATCTGTAAATGACCAAGGGCAAAGAAAAGAGATGAATCTACTACCATGGTTCTTGCACCCCAAGACCTCAGATGCTAGGACCACAGACCCTGGACAAGAGGGACCTCCTCTGCTTCTGGGGTTTTCTGCACTGCAGAGGCTTTAGTGAGTGTGCAGGACATGCTAGAGAAGTCCTGGCCCCTCTGACCCTTTGGACAAACCCTCATACTTTGCAGGCTTTGGGCCATAATTTAGAAACCAGCCCCCAACTAAATTTTTAGAGGTCACCATGGGGTCCATTTTGCCCAAAGTCAGGGTGCTAACATCTGGCTTGGAATTCAGTTGCCATGTGCTCTCCCGTTGTCACCAGTTGATCCGTACGTATGTGACAATAACACAATTCTTTGCAGCACAGTTTTCCAAAGTATGAACCGTAGATAATCTGCACCAACATCAGCAAGTGGGCTTGATAAAAATGCAGACTTCTGGCCTCCTGACACACCCATGCAATCAGGCTCACTGAAGTTTAAATGGCTTACAGACTTACCAGCCCCGAGTTACACTTTTACATGGAAACATGATGCCTTCATTTTGCAGAGTACTCTTTAGTCGGGAAAGTTGGGGCCCTTTGGCAGACTTCTTGGTGCTTTGGAAATCACACCCTACAGGTGTTTACAACCCTGCCTATTTATAGAGCCAACTCTGTCCCTGGTTACTTACTTCCCTTGGAACTTCTTTTACGTTGTTAGCACGATTGCTGTGAATGTCACGGGAAACCATTTCTGTGGACACTCGATGAGACAGTGTGATTTGGGAAGGTCAGTTTGATTCACTCTTGAGCACAGTAATTACCTGGCCTTCTGTCCAGTCCGTGGGGGGAGGGGAGTTTTGGTCCTTGTTTGTGGGGATGGGACAGCCCAGGGTAAAAGCTGATCACCAGCTGCCCACTCCTTTGCATGGATTGGACCCTTGCTGCCGGGTTAGCAGTGCTCATACAGGGTTGGGGAAAGGCAACCTTTTCCTCTAAAGCTGAGAACCCTGGTCTCTCAGTCTGGGAGAGATGGGCACTGGACACGAACAGACTCTGAAAGCTTCCTCCAGAAACAGTGCCTACACCAGCTGGCTTTTCAGAAGGCACGTGTGACTGTGGAGCATTCTCTAAAGAGACAAACCTTTTCAGACTTAGGGAATCAGCAGTGGCAGCAGTCTGTGTGTTAAGTTTTGACTGGCTCCTGTCGCCCTGGGAGTAAGACAGCCCCCTTTGGCTTCTGGGTGTGTGTGTGTGTGTGTGTGTGTGTGTGTGTGTGTGTATGTGTATATGTGTGTATGTGTGTATCCAGGGCATATTGGGGGCTGCAGAGCAGTTTTGCAATAAAGGCATCAGTTTCAAAGTACTCAAAAATGAGCATAAAAATGCTACCAAGAAGATAGTTGTTGCTACCCGAATTCTTTTCTGTGAGAGGTAAATATTAATAACATAAAAACAAAGCCGGTCATTATCGTATAGGAAATGTCACTGGGAGTCATGGGTGGGGCCCTGGGGAGCTGGTGTCAGCCCCTTTCCTTCAAGGGGGCTGCATCCCTGAGTGGGGGGTTAGTGGTTGAGAGCTCTCCTTCACAAAGTGTCATTTTTATCCATCCCTATCTATGCTTTCCCTTTTTGTTTTCTAGGCACATGAGGATTCATCTGACTCTACTGAACATGGCTCCCTGCCCTAATTTACTGTTCCATTCTGAGGGGTCTCCCCTCCTGGGCTCAGGGGGCGCAGACAGGAGCAAAGGAGGAGGCAACCCACGAGGGGATTCAAGTTCACAGACGCGAAGCTGCCCCTCCACTGGGCTCGAGGCAAAGAAAAACACCAACCTCGTTCTTTTCATCATCTGCTTTAGTTGAACCTGGACAGGAAGTGAATTCCAAAGGCAGGAAATGACCTGGTGCTTCCGCCACTTTGTTGCAAACTATTCTAATCTGCAAGACGGGGAAGCCTAACCCGTTATCACCAGATGGAGATTTGTTCTCAGCCTCCTCTTGGCATCTGCCACTCCCGGCTGGTAACATTTGCAAGTTTCAGAAGTCAAACCTGCCCCAACATCTTCAAACTTCCAGGGAGGTGCAGCCCCGGGGAAGTCCTTGGGTCGCTGGCTGGCCGCAGGGACCATCTCCAGCCTGGGACACTTGTGCACCGTGTCTGTTCGTGAAGATTTGCAGCAACTGAAATCAAAGATTCCAGCAAAGGCTGGCGCTGGCTCCCTCGCCTGCTTCCTAATCCCTTCTCACCAGGCCCTCCGAAAGAAACCCACTGAGTCAGGAAGAAAGAAAACGTGTCTCAGGGAGATCTGGGGGTGGCCTCATTCCTCTTCTGGCTTGTGAACATTTCCTCCTGTTTTCCCACGCGGGTAATGGGTAGGGATTGGGTTGTACTGAGCAGTTTTCCACGATCAGTTCTCACTTTGACAGACTCTTCATTTACCACTCATGAATTTAGCTCTGCAAAAGCAGGAGGCTCTCTGTTGAGGAATTAGTCACTGTTGCAAAGAAATTTTATCTTTACTTTTATCCTCAGGAGCAAGGCAAGAAAAAACTCCTGCCCTCTTCTCCCAGAAGGAGCCATCATTCAGTGGCCTTGTTTGGCCCAGGGGCTGGTACTTTCCCTAGGTTTTTCATTGTTACTGAGCACCACCCATCAGCCTTCCCAGGGAAGGCTGCATGCCAGTTGGATTCTCAGTGCAGCAAAGTGACTGCTTGGATACCTACTCCAACCAGGTGTCCTAGTCCTCTCTCTCAGGTCAGTGGAAAGGAGAAAGTAGTTATAGCTGAATGAATAATGTACCTAACTCCTTCAACACTTTCAAATGTTAAACAGATTAACATATAAGGAATCCAATATGTCTGTTGACATCTGGTTTACAGAAGAGCTCCAGCAAGAAAGAAGTGGGAAGTTCAACCTCAGGCTGGGGAAATGGGAACAGCCGTGAAGGGTCCTGGCATCAGATACCGGGTCCTGAGGGCAAGACCACCCTCGGCCTCTGTCTCAAATTGTGTTCTCTTTATTCAGAAAGAGGCTTTAAAAGTATGTCTTCATCATCTTGGGTTTGGCCATGGAAAGGGGATATAGTCTGCATTATAAGATGGTAGGTTAACATCAGAGGCTGTAGCACCTGTATGTCGCTGGTGGGAAATGGGAAATAAAGGAAGCTAGGCGATATCTAGGAGATACTCATAAAAAGGGAGGAGAGAGAGAAATAGAGAGCGGGGAGGAGAGAGAGAAGAAAGGAGACTTTGTTGTTGCTGGGGAGAGTCGATCTTGCACGAGTCTGTCTCTCTCTCCCCTTTGTTCTGTCTATAGAAAGTGAGCCAGGAAAAAGCCAGAAACAGCAGACAGAGGAAGACCGTCTTTCCAACTATTGACATGAGCCAAACAGGGTAAATAGTTTATCTTTTGATGATGATGACAACAGTAATGATGAAGAGAAGGTAGTGACCCGGATGAAAAAAGAAAGGCTTTTAATTTCAAGCTATGCTTAAACTCCAAAGTACTCTTATCAGATCCACTTATATTATCCAAGGGACTTTTGACTACAGTGACAGGAATTTAGGGTAAGTGAAATCATACAATTAAATAGAAAAATCAGGATTAGATTAAAATGTGATGGTGAAAAAATTAGTGAGAAAGATACCAAATTATATCTATTTTAGTACTGCGCTCAGTCCTGATGTAATTGCGTAAAAATTAACAACTATAAACCGTATTCTTACTTAAATATATAACAGAGCCAAAGATTTTATTACACTCTCTGGAAGCACATATTTGGGAATCCTGGCCATAAGCGGGGGGCCTTCCTGTCTTCTGGAAACTGTCACCATCGACAAAGGCCGGAGGAGGGAAGAATACACAGCTTGTTAAGTGTCAGCAGTGAGTAGTTGGAGTTACATGACAGTAAATGTTACGTTCCGCTTAACCCTCGCCTTAACAGAGGTAGTTGTTGGACACTTAAAGTAGACGCTTATAATTTTGAAAATGAGGGCACAGCATCAAAATTAGAAAAAAACAGAATCCTGAGCCCCAAACTGCGGTCTAGGGGCCCAGGACACCACCGCCAACTCCTGAGGGCGCTGTGGCTTATGTTAAGTGTAAGGAGTGCCTGGCGAGGCCCCACTTCAGTTGGACGTGGGAGAATAAACAACTAGGACAGGATGGTTCACAGGGTCAACGCTCTATTGTTCTCCAATCCTGTCAAAGACGTCTCAAGCTGGGTTTTCAGCAGTGGTTATAAAATGCAAGTACTACGTGAAAATCAGTATGGGACGAGAGGTGCAGGTGTGGTATCTACACAGTTTCCAAGATTTGAGAAGATGTTCAGTACCCTGCTGGCAGACATGGCTTTTTATAAGCAACTGTGGTTAAGAATAAAAGACAAGGATTTGTCTTTCAACTTATGTATACTGTTTCTTTTTCAAATAGCTAGGACCTAAGTACTGTATAAATGATATTTCTGCTAGGGATTGCTTTCAGCTTAGGGGCTCTGTGAAAAAAAATGACAGACAGGAAGATTCTGTGAATTGAAAATGTTTGGGAATCTCTGGTTCAATGGACAAAGGTGGATTTTAACGGGTCAGATTCACTGGTAAGAATGAAAAAGTGATTCTATTCTCCCTTCTCCATTCCAGCCAGGGCCTTGCTCCCAGTATTTCCCCCTGTTTCCACATTCAATGAGCATTCTTCATCTGAATGCTTTTTTTTTTTTTTTTTAAGTGAATGCAACTATTTTGTATACTATTAAAAGTTATCTTGTACGATGGCTCTCACATCATCTTCAGTGAAAGGCATTTAAAAACAATTCTAATCTGTCATGGGCTATGTGATGATTAATTTTGTATATTAACTTGAAGGGCTGTGTATGTATTACATGCTAATGTATTGGCTCTGACTCCTGGCAGTCCTATGAATGAGTGAAGAATTAGTGATCTTTTCTAATTCTTCCATTGCTGCCTTTTCAAGTCTGAACCGTTTTTTGATATTTTTTTTTTTTTTTTTTTTGGCTACAGCCTCCATTTGAATTGATGACTGAACTAAGGTAAGCAAAATTTTTAACAGTTTCAATGTTTTCATTGTTTATGTTAAAGTTGTGCATTTCTTTTGTAGTCATGAGTTTTGTCTTCTTGATATTCAAATGCAGTCCTGCTTTCACTTTCATTAGAAGTTGTTTCAAATCATTACTACTTTCTGCCAATAAGAGGGTGTCATCTGTGTATCCTAAGTTACTGATATTTCTTCCACCAGTTTTCACTCCTCCTTCTTCTGAGTCAAAGCTTGGCTTTTTGAATGCCGTGTTCTGCATACAGATTAAGCAAATAGGGAGCTAGAATGCACCTTCTCTGACACCTTTGCCTACAAGAAACCATCCTGTCTCTCCATACACTGTCCTGACAGTGGCTTCCATCCACAATGCAGGTGACCCAGCAGGACAATCAAGTGCTGAGGCATGCCCATTTCTTTCAGAGCAACTCCTAGCTTTTCATGATCCACTAGTCAAAGGCTTTACTGCAGTCTGTAAGTCTAACCTTCTGAAATTCTTTGGAGCACCAGTATCCAGTGAATGCTCACTGTTAGATCTCCAGTGCCTCTTCCGTTTCTGAATCCAGCTTGAACATCCAGCATTTCAAGTTCTATTTAAGGTAGAATGTTGCATCACTTTTCTTGCAAGGGATATTGGAGCAATGGTCCTAGAGTGACTGCATTCCTGGTCCATGAAACCCAGGTATTTGATCAAACACTATTATTCTGGATGTTCATGTAAATTTTTTAGATGAGATTTGCATTTAAATAAGTAGACTTTGATGAAAGCAGTTTACCTCTATAAGGGGGTAGACATTATGCAATCAGTTGAAGGTCTTGTAGAATAAACACTGAACTCACCTGAGAAAGGGAAAATTTACCAGCAGACTGCCTTAAAAATGCAATAAAATTTCCAAGAAAATGATCATATGCTTAAATATTGTGGAAATGTTAAATTGTTATAAATGTTTCAAAATTCTTGCTTTCAGTTTCCATATTTAGTTTGCCTGATTGGTAATAAAGAGTTTGTGGGATATACTAAATAGCATCAATCTCATAAAAAGTAGAAAAAAATATATATATATATGAACATTAATTTACATATGTTTATTTACTTTTTCTTTTGAACTAATTTTAAATTTACTAAAATGTTGCAAAATTGATAGAGCTTTCCCACATATTTCCTCACCCAAGTTTCTCAATTTTTACATCTAGATAACCGTAGTTCAATTTTCAAAATGAAGACATTAACATTAGTACAAAACTATTAATTAAGCTACAAAGCTGCTCAAATTTCTCCAGATATATTTTAAATAGTGAAGGCCCAACTCCAGGATGCACAACTTTAATAGGTGCTGGGCCGGAAAATTTTTTTGAAGGATAACGTAAGACTATCGCTTTATTTTGTTTGCAGATCAGTCAGTGGACGGTAGCTGTGGATTGTTCTGTAGAATAATATACAAACCACAAACCTCAATTAAAAATACCTCACACATGTGATCCAGCCAAAACCACATCTCCTAAGCTTGCCTGTTGGTACTGCCAGAAATGACAAATCCTTTTGTATCTTGAAAGGCTAGCTATTAGTGACAGAATGTTCATAAAAATGATGTTTGAATGTGAACTGCAATGTCATGCATTTTTTTTGGCCAAGTCACCTTTTGTCGTTTCTTCTGTGACGTCTTTCACAGTTAAAATCCACTATGATGGCTTCTGGGGCTCCTACTAAATTGCCTTCACACATATCTGCTGTGGTACCTATAACACTAAATTGCGATCATTTTTGTGGATGCCATCGAAACTGTGAGCTTCTCTCAGGTACACCTGTCTTATTCACCCCGGTACCTCAGTGCCTGGAATAATGTTTTAGGTACAGCAAACATGCAAAACACGGTCAAAGAAGGAGTAAATCAATAAATTGCCCACTCAATAAATTCACATGAACATTTTCTCCCTACTTGATCTTGTTAAGAAAAGAGTCCATCACTTGAAATTATTTCAGTGAAAAAGACAATGCTACATGGATATTAGAAAGGAAATGCATCCAAGGGCCTTGTGTTTGAGACACAGATAGGCTTTGAATACCAGGTGTGTCTTAAAAGCTGAATAAAGAATACCCTTTTACAAACAGCACAGGTATGTGGGTGCTGACTCACTTTATTCAGTAGACTCATTGTGCTCTTCAGGTAATTTTATCTATCTTAGTAAAGTCTGCTTAGGCTGATGGGTTATTTTATTAGCTATCATAATTATTCAGCATTTCTACAGTACATGTTTTCAAAGTGTTATATTCCTCATTGTGTGTGTGTGTTGATGGAATGAAGAGTTTATCTGAGCCAAACTGATGGCATATTCTGGGAAGCAAGATCTTTGAGACTACCCGCGCTCCTCATCCTTAATGAGCTATGCAGATGATAAATAATGAAAGGGGCTTAATCTACTCTCACATGTAGCTGATACTCAGCACATTTTTGTTGACTGATTCATCACTGAACTCAGCTGGGGACAGGCCAGTGCACACCTGTGGGAAGAGAGCCTCCTCTACTGTTGACTGCAGGCGGTGTGGGAATGGAGGAGGAGGAGAGGATGGGAGGAGGGTAAGGGGTTGGGGAGGAAAGGAAGTGGGAATTCCTTTCAGACTGGTGTGGAGCAGCCTTCTGAATCTCTGACCCACTTCAGTGATCCTCAGGGCACTCCGGAGTTAGAGATACATCGCGTTTATTTGGTTTGTGAAGTCATAGGTGCTTTGGGATTGGAGCTGTTGTTTCTTAGGAACAAGCTGTTGGGGACTACTTTGATGAGACTGGTAATCAATTTCTAACGTTCTACTTATGCTTTTTATATCACCTGATTATAAACCTGGGAAAAATAAGATACCAAGAGAAGTTTATGGAAATTCACATCTAGCCTTGGTCTGTAATGTAAAGTGAAAGCTGAATAACAAGATATTCTCATAGGTGTTGCCATTATAGTAGGGTGACAGGTGACAAGGACTGTTGATCCTAAGAGTCCCTAGTGGCCAGGACAGACTGAATATACTATTGAAAATGGAGAGGGAAAGAGATTTACCTCTTATTTCTTGGAAATCTCATTTCTTTCTAGAAGCCATGCTGGTTCTAAGGCCGATTGAAAGATGAGAAGGGCTTTAATGGTGAGGGTTGGGTTGGGGTTGTTGGTTTAAAAAAGAATAATGTTTCTTCCTCCCTCCCTTCCCCTCTCTCTGAAAATAATAATGAAATCTTAAAAAAAAAAAAAAAAAAAAAAGAATAACGTAGCCCTGGCTGGTAGCTCAGTGGGTTGGCACAGGCCAGCGAACCCAAAGGTCACTGGTTCGATTTCCCAGTCAGGGCACATAACCAGGTTGCAAGCCAGGTGTCCAGCCAGGTCCGTAGCTGGAGGCAGGTGAAAGGCAATCAACATTGATGTATCTTGTCCTTTCTTCCTTCTCCCTGCTCTTCTCTCTGAAACTTTGTACCCTCTGCTTACTGCCCTGTTCTCTCTTTTCCTAAGCCCATGGAAACCACCACCCTACTTTATGCTTCTGTGAGTCTGACTATGTTGTATTTATATTGTAAGTGGCATATTTGGCCTTCTGTGTCTGGATTAATTCACTTAGCATAATATCCTCTAGGTTTATCCATGTTGTTGCAAATGGCAGGATTTCCTTCTTTCATGGTGGATAATAAATAGTATTACATTGTACATTAAAGCACGTTAAAAATGATTCTGCAGCTGATATATAGGTTGCTTCAATGCCTTGGCTATTATAACTCATTCTGCAATAAATATTGGAGTGCAAATCTTAAAATAAATAAATAAATAAAAAAGAATAATGTAACCTGGTAAGTACTCAGAAAATCCTGTCTTGCCTTTTTTTTTCTTTTTATTATTATCACATGACATCTGTTCACTTTGGTTTTATTGGGCAATGACCACAAATATTTGTCTGAAGCACAGCTTGGAAAAAAGGGAAAGTTGAGATGGTGAACATGCAAAGCTTTTCCAGCTGTCGGGTTGGCTGGGAGAAGTATGGAAACGCTCAGGGAAAAGTGCTGCTCTGCACTCAAACGCCTCCCTCACCCGGGGCCTGGCAGGCCGGTTAGCCTGGGGACATGAGGGCCCCTTGGGAGGCAAAAAGACCAGCCTGGAGCTCTCAGCAAAGCACCAAAGCAGATTTCTCTCATCTTGAGTAGAAGTTCAGATCCAGGTGTCCCAGAGTATTATGAGAACTAAATAATAGAATGTTTGCAAAAGCAACCAACAAGAGCCTGGCACCCCATGATGCCCAAGACAAAGTGGATTTCCTTCCCTGCTGTGACTTCAGAAGGTCTGAGGAGAGGTGTCTGAAGACAGATGTCTCAGACGAAGGCTGCATGCCATGTAGGTATCCTAGAAAAGCGGACCCAGGCAAGCTCCCGAGTCTTCCATCGGGTTGTAAATCCCTTTCCTCAATGGCAAAGCATTACGGTTCCAGGAAATAATTTCGTGACTTGAATGAGGAACCATACCTGATATCATTTCCTCAATACACGGTCTGGA
The DNA here is from genome assembly GCA_004026585.1 of Noctilio leporinus. Classification (NCBI taxonomy): domain Eukaryota; kingdom Metazoa; phylum Chordata; class Mammalia; order Chiroptera; family Noctilionidae; genus Noctilio; species Noctilio leporinus. Next base: position 23,254 of record PVIW01005215.1, on the reverse strand, counting down.
TTTCAACTCAGAAATGATCCCTGAGATCTCGCACCCACAGAGGCTGCTTTTGGGCAGGATCCAGTCTCCGAAATACCCACGCTAGGATTTCTTCTCTACCTTATCAACTTCTCACGAACATTTTGCCGGGGAACAGCATGGATCTTGGACTCCAACTGCTCCTCTCCTCACCAGCGTTGTCATAGCCTCTACAGCACCCCTGCCCTTTATGAACATCTTTGGACCAGGTAATTTCCCTGATTTTAGGCAAGGCTTTTGGCCACCTATCCTTTCCAGTCCCTTGTCTCTCTTTACTGTTTTGCATGCTCTTTCACTGTTAATCTCTACTTCTCAATCAGATTCTTCTTGTCAGTGTAAAAAAGTTAAAAAAATATATATATATAGATAGATAGATAGATAGATAAGAAAGAAAGAAAAGAAAAGGCCCAAGTGGTGTCACTTTGCTACTTGCTAGGCCTCACCTCACCAAACCATACTTGTTTACAGCTGAAGATGCTGTTCAGGACTTTGGGCTTGGGGCATAAGAAAGTACATCTGTGGACGGTGATCTCCCACCTGGGACACTGAGATCATGGAATTGGAGGGAACCCTTAATAATCAGTATAGTAATGTTAAAAAACGATGTCATTTATCTTTCTTTTTAGGTTGACTCTGAGTGATCACTTCTTCATTTTTTCAGTGCTCATCCATCATCAGCTACATGCTCCATTCTAGAACTTTCCTGGAAAACACTGCGAGCCAATCCGTTACTTCAGACTTTTTGCTGCAGCTGAAGTAAGTCTGTGTAGACAAACTGGCCCTGAATAATAGTTAATGGGTCTGAAGAAAGGATCCCGTGGGTATGTGTTGTGTTATTCTTTCTACTTTAGGAATTCAGCTTCCTGTCAACATACTGGAAACTGGGCAGCCATGGTCTAATAATACAGCTGCTGACAGGAAGATCATTGTGTGGAGTGCTCTTCTACATTTCTCAATTGAGTAATGTTGGTGAAGAATGACTGCTTCTTCTTTTATTTATGATTTGGATTCACTCCAAGGCTACCTGACTTTATCTGGCAGATGTGCTGCTTCAGTATGGCAGATAAATCTCCTTTTGTACATCCAATTCTACCGTCAATGGAAATTCATACTTTTTAAGGCCATCTTGTGGTGAGATGTTTTATAAAGTCAAGAATTCTTCAGTGGATTATCTGTTTGGATTTTAAGAATCAGCATTGTTTAAAGCAAGGCAAAATTATACTGTGTATTTCTTTACTTTTAGAAAAAATAGCTTAACATTATTTCCTGTGACTGCCACCCCGAGGAAATAGAATCAGGACCATCTTGGGACCACCAGGCAGCCAGCTACTAAGGAAGGCTGGACACTCACAATCAGCGACATTCTTACCTCACAGTTTTCTGGGGCTATCCTGATGGGATATTGCTTCTGTTGGCTCCCCTGATAGATACTTTCCTCATTTTTCAACTGTGTCAATCAACAATTCAAAGAGAAATCTGTTGACTCATCTCTGAGAGTCCTTCTGTCACTGGCAGAGGGCAGGCAGGGCTGGTGGCCCCTAGTGAGGTTTCAGTCACTTACCTGGGTTGGAGCAGTGTGGGCCTCCCAGTAGATGGATCTTTACCACACCTTGATGAAGAAAACTTCCAAACTTATAGGCACCATTGGTAGGTGACACCATGTGGCCCATTCCATTGCCACCAAGGGGACCATGATGGCTTGAACTGGCTTCCTGGTTCCTGAGTCTTCTGCCCTGAATTCCTGCAATATCCTCTGACTCTGAGGCTCATGGGTTCTTAACCAGGACTTTTTTCTTTTGCTATTGTGTGTGTATGTGCATGCAGTTTTGCATTATTTGTATACATGAAGTGTCAAAGTTTCTGTGTTTACTATTTCCAGGTCAAGTACTGTGTCTTAACCCTAGTCTCAATTCCTAATACTGGCCTTGATTCTAACCCTAAATCTGACACCCCAGAGTCTAGCATAGATCTCCATTCACCTTAAGTCTTTAATGAGTACTTGCTTTCTATCATGAATATTACTATGATCTTGACATAATTAAGATAACCAGAAACTAAAATAACTATACGTTTTCTGTGTTGTATTGTTCAATGAGAATTAAGAGTTTAGAACGAGCACCCCCTGGTAATGAAAGAGCCAGAAGACTCAGATAGCTTCAGGTTAAAGTTTAGTGTTTAGTATGTAACTCAGCATCTTATTGCTATGACAGTTAATCTATATGGAGGAGTTAAGCTAACCTTACCAATTAATTGGAGTAGCCAATTGATCAAGACCACACTGTTGCCAATAAAGTATATTTACTTTTAAAGTGAGTTCTCTTTTTAGTTTTCACCCTTTCATCACCCCAATACCATAGGATAATTTCACAGACAGTTTAAAACAAAATAAAATAAATGAATCAATAAATTTAACCAGAACCACTTAATACCCCACTTTTACTTTGCGGACTGGCTTTATAATGTGTGGGGCCCCTTGTTACAAGAATCTCAGGAAGGCGACAACGGAACATTAAACCAAGGGCACTCCCATGAACTGGTGCTGCTGACCTTACAGATGCACAACCAACACCCAGGAAGGTATGGAAAGATGCTGCCAGCCACAGCCAATGGGTGCTGGGCAAGCAGTGAGCACCCGGTCCCTGGACATTTGGTAACTTCTCTCTCTGTTTGGCTTCCTATTCTTGGGCTCCTCCCATTCTGCAGCATCACCACGGTGAGGCTGCTAGGATAACTCACTGGGGCTGTGGACCCGCTGTTCTGCTCTTACCAGTTTCCTTCAGTTGTCCCAACTCTTAGCTTGATTTCTTTCCTAAAACCACACCTGAGCTTATTTACATACAGCTTCTCCTCGTTGGCAGCATGACCTCTTCCCCTGGTCTTCTCTTAATCACTTTTCTTAAAAATTACGGTTTACATTGTTTTGTATTAGTTTCAGGCGTATTAGCATAGTGGATAATCATATACGTTACAAGTGTTCCCCTTGGTATTTCCAGTACTTACCTAGATAGTTATTGCAATATTATTGATTATATTCCCTATGCTGTACTTTAGATCCCCATGACTATTTTGCAACTACCAGTTTGTACTTCCTGATCCCTTCACATTTTTCACCTAGCTCCTCAAACCCCTCCACTCTGGCAACCATCAGCCTGTTTTCTCTAGTACTGAGTCTGTTTCTGTTTTGTTTATATTGTTTAGATTTCCCATATAAGTGAAATTATATGATATCTGTTTTTCTCTGCCTGCCTTATTTCATTTAACAGAATACCCTCTCAACCCACCTGTGCTGTCACAAATGGTAAGACTTCCTTCTTTTTTATGGCCAGGTAATATTCCATTGTATATATGTACCACAACTTTCTTACCCATTCTTCTATTGATGGGCACTTGGATTGCTTCCATAGCTTGGCTATTATAAATAATACTGGAATGAAGATAAGGGTGTTTTGAGTTTCTTCAAATGTAGTCCCAGTAGTAGAATTGCTGGGTTATAAGACAGTTCCGTTTTAAGTTTTTTGAAGAAATACCATAGTGTTTTCCACAATGACTGCACTAGTCTGCATTTCCACCAACAGAGCACTAGGATTTCCTTTCCTTCACATCCTGGACAGCACTTGATGTTTGTGGATTTGTTGATAGTCATTCAGATAAGCATGAGGTGATATCTCATTGTGGTTTTAACTTGCATTCCTCTGATGATTAGTGACATTAGCCATCATTTCATATGTCTGTTGGCCTCCTTTATGTCAATACTCTTTGGAGATTCCACTGGTTTTCTTGCAAACTGTGAGATGTGTGAATGCTGGTGAAAAGCAAGCTAATGAAGGACTTTCTGCAGATTGGATCGCTCCCCTTGGCTCCCAGTAGGAGAAAGGATGTATTCCTTCACGTCAGGCCCCTTTCCCCAACCCCCGAATCCCAGCGTATGTTAAATGTTTGAATAGGCTCCTGATTACTCTGGCTGCCAATAAAGATAGGGTAAGAAACTCCATGTTGAGAATTTTTCAAATAGAAAATATCATGACTTCAATCCCTAAAGACATCAATTCTTAATCTCCTCAATCTCCTGTTCTATTTTAATTCATTCCCATCTTGAATTAACCATGTCTGTTGTTTATCAGAACTTCATGGACTTGAGAATCTGATAAAGGATTTTATTTACTCCTTTCTCCCTAACTCAGCAATCAGTGACTGGAGGAATCCAAGCCCCTTTGTTATACCAAAAGCCCCTAAACTGGACATTTCCTTAACTTCTGACTGCATACAAACCCGTCCCTTTAAGAAGGAGGCACTGATGCCCTGAGCTTCATCTATGCTGACTCAGCCTTGCGTTAGCCCAGAGGCTGATTTTGAGTAAACTAGTAAAATTCAAGCAAGCCTGAGGAAACCTTTGATTCAGTGCAAACAAGAACAGCCAGCTATTTTTTAAGGGGGAGAGGGGATTGGAGGGGGAAGGGAAAGGAAATTTCACATTATCCCTACACAGTACATTTAAAGAATAATTTTAAAAAATATATAATTAAAATCATTTATATAATCTCATTGCCCCCCTGCCCCTTTTTTTGTTTGTTTTTAAGAAGAGACTCAAAGGCTGAGGCCAAAGCAGTGAATTTGATGCTGGCTCTACCCAGTCCTGAAACTACATTCCTAAGAGTCCTCTTTGCTGACAGAAAACACCATCACAGCAAATGGAAGACATGGGGTGGTCTTTAAAGAACTCAATAAGAGGGTAAAGACACAAAAGCAGAGGAACACTTTAATACTAATATAAAACAAGCTGTTAAAGGACCAAATGCCAAATACAGACATGCTTCTTGGGGCAATGAGAAGCAGAATGAAAGGATCAGGTCAGTTAACCAGGGAGGGCTTCCTAAAGGAGGCACCTGTTTTGAAGGTAGCTGGTCTAGGGAGAGGAAAGTGCCAAAGGAAAAGGAGGCAGGGCAATCTCTCCGGGAAATGAGGGGATGCTATGGATTATCTAGTTAACAAACCTGCTTCTCCCATCACTTGTTACATTTTATTTATTGAATGTAGTTTTGTTTTGGTCTAAATGACTTAGGTTGCCCTGTCTGCATAGACCTCATTTCCAAGATAGCCTTGATTGGTTTTGCTCATGTTTAGAGTTACACTGTAAAGTGCCTTTATTTAAATTAAAACAAAACAAAACAAAACCCAATAACATTAGAGCAGGAATGTGTAAGAGGAAACCTTAATTCTGGATAAAAATGGCAAGATGTGAACTATGCTGTTTCCCTTTAGTAATTACTCATTTCTGACAAACAAGCAAACAAACAAAAACCCCAGAAAGCTTCATTTAACCCCAGGATAATTTAAAAACACTGTTGCAGTTAATTCATTCCCAACCCTTCTCCTCAAAGAGTTTTGTTGTTGTTGTTGTTTGTTTGTTTTTTTCCTTTGCTTTCCCATTTGAGTCCTCATTTTAAGAGCTGTAAGTCTTTTCTGATTCATGGCTAGGTAGACATTCAGCTAAATCTGGCTGAGGTAACATAGTTTAAAGGCAACTATGCTTTGTCCTCTCTGGGACTATCATGCATGGAAAAGAGCTAGCTATTGATTATATTTCTTAAACATGGACAAATTACATATGCATTCTGGGGATGTCTCCATCCTTTCTTAAGGCACTCATTAGAAAATAAAACCAGATATAATTAACAAACAAACAAAGCTATATTCCTGCTGTTCTGACTTGTTATAATAAGTGTTATTTCTACTCACAAACAGTTTCCTGTCAGCATCCTGCTGTTTCTTTAATAAGACTTCTGCACCGGGAAAGAAAAAGCTCTGCATTAAAATTAAGCCTTGACTGTCATCACTCCTCTTCCCACTCATCTGTGTTCAGATCCAATTTGCTTGGAGGAACTAAAATGTCAGAACCATCAGTAAGAGAGAGAAGATGGACATCTCTGCTTCTAGAATTGGCTGAAGGACAGAGGCTGCCATTAGACTCATGAAAGGTACCTTCCACATTGCTGAGCTCAGGTGAACCTTGTGGGATTGGCTTTTTACCTGGATGATTATGTTCTAGAAGCTCTGAGCAAGTTCCAGAGTCATGTGAGAGGACCGTCCAGAGAGAACTTTGACCCCAAAGGTGGTCCGTGGGTTTGGTGAGAATAGGGGACTGACGGAAAATAACTAGGGAGTGTCTGGGGGCAGCAACTGTAGCAGCATGAACAATGCTATGTGTTCAAAATGAAGGGGATTATGGTTTTTTCCTTTGGATTTTTAAAAAATTATCTTTTTATAATTATGAAAAATGAAAAGAAGGTAAAACAGAATAATGAACTCTTATATACCCATCACCCATTTTTTCCAATAAAAATGTCAGTAGAGTTTTTAATAGAACTTAACAAATGGCTTTAAAAATATAAGCAGCCCTGGCTGGTGGCACAGTGGATAAGGCGCTGACCTGTGAACCCAAAGGTCGCTGGATCGATTCCCAGCCAGGGCACATAACCAGGTTGCAAGCCAGGTCTCCAGCCAGGTCTGTGGCTCCAGGTAGGTGAAAGGCAACCATACATTGATGTTTCTTTCCCTCTCTGCCTCTCCTTACCCTTCTCTCTAAAGATAATAAATCAAATCTTTAAAAAAAAATAAAAATAAAAATATAAGCAGAACAACAAAGGGCTATAAACACCTGTGATAGTCTTGAAGAACATAGTAAGAGGACATAGCATTTTCAATAATTATTTACTCCTGCCTTGTTAACCAACATCTTCAACTTCTCCTTCTTATATTATTTTGAAACAAATTCAAGATACAATAAACAGTTACACAGACAAGAGCAGAGTAGGACTGAGAGGCCAGGTACACAAAATCACCTACAGCAGAAACCCCTGGGCGCCTAGCAATGGACAGTTGTAGGGTGGGACCTAGAGATGACATCTAAGCCTCAGTTGTGTTTCAGCTTCAGGCCCAGAGAAGCAGGAAGGCCTGGCTGGGCAAGGCCAAGCTGAGCAAAGCCATGGTCGACATCAGCACTAATGACTCCCTGCCTGGCACCAACCAATCAGTAGAGACCACCTAGAAAGCTGATGAATATTCTACTGAAATCCCGCACTGCGATCTGCTGATAAAAAGCCCAAAGAGAAAGCACTTCTGTCTCTTGAGCAGGCCCAAGCCTCCCCCAGCCCCCACCACCTTCTTGCTCTCAAGGCATATATACCTTTGCTTGCTTTCTCCTGAGTTCCAAGGACCCTTCTTTTGCTTCTGTAACTTATTTCCTAAGCCACACAGCCCGGCTGGCTCACTTGTTCTACCTCTGTGGCATTCTAAATAAACTTTTGCTTGCGTTTGAGTCTTGACTCTGAATTCTTTCTTAGCTAAAACTGAAAGACCAAGGTCTAACATCTGGTGCTGTTCACCTTTAACAGTTTCATCTCTAAATATATTTAGTTCGTATTTCTAAAAAAATTAAGGTTTCTTTTAAAAATATAACTAGTCCTGGCTGGTGTGGCTCAGTGGATTGAGCGCCAAACCAGCCTGCCAAGCAAAGGGTCACTGGTTTAATTCCCGGTCAAGGCACATGCTTGGGTTGTGAGCCTGGTCCCCAGTTGGGGGAGCTTGAGAGACACCCCCAACTGGGGACCAGTTGATGTTTTTCTCCCTCTCTTTCTCTCTCTAAAAATAGATAAAATCTTAAAATATGTATAACTATAGTACTATTGACACACCTAAAAGTAAGTAATATTGAATTCCACATATAATCAAATATTCAGTGTTTAAATTTCCAGTGGTCTCATAAGTGAGTTTTTAAAACTACAATTGACTCTTAAACAATATGGTTTTGAATTTTGTGTGGATTTTTTTTCAATAAATACTGTAAATGCAATTTTACGATTTTCTTAATAATATTTTCTTTACCTAGTTTACTTCATTAAAGGACTACAGTGTATAATACATGTAACATACAAAATATGTGTGAATAGACTGTTTATGCTATTGGTCAGTCTTCTGGTCAGTAGTAAGCTATTTATTTAGTAGTTCAATTTTGGGGGGGTCAGAAGTTATATACATGAGTTATTGATGGTATGTGGGGCCAGTGCCCCTAGCCCCCACATTGCTCAAGAGGCAACTGTCATTTGTTTGGTCAAGACTCAAATACAGTCCCATAATATGATTAGTTGGTATATTTATTAATTTTTAAAAGATAAACTGTTTATTTTGGAATAATTATAGATTTACAAAATTACAAGCATAGTACAGAGAGTTCCTATGTACCCTTCACTCAGTTTTCCCTAATGTTAACATTTTATATAACCCAGGTATATTTGCCAAAACTAAGAGATTAATATTGGTACATTGCTATTAACAAACCTAGAATCTTTATTCAGATTTCACCACTTTTTTTCCCCTTAGTTCCCCTTTTCTCTTCTAGGACCCAATTTAGGATGCCACAATACATTTAGTCATCATGATTTCTTAGATTCCTCTGATTGGTGATAGCTTCTTAATCTTGTTTTTTTGTTTTTTCATGACCTGATACTGATCAGATATTTTGTACAAGTTCCTCAGTTTGAATGTATCTGATCAGATTGGGGTTTTAGGTTTTGAAGAAGACTACACAGAGGGTAAATAGTCCTTCTCATGGGCATTATATCAAGAGGTACACATATATATTATTGTTATTAGAAAGAGAAGAACTTTCACCAAAAATTCTAAGAATCTTTGTAAAGGGACAGCTACTAGCTTACACTGGTGGTGATTAAAATCTTCTGGCTGACATTGGCTCCAGGGCACCAGAGTCCTCAAGTCTCCCTATGGCAGGCTGGTAGCAGAAGCGAACAAAAAAAAATAACAATCATCTGCTTCTTGAACATACTGCTTTACATTTACCATACATCTTTGCCTATGTTACTTAACGTCACTGTTGAAATACTCAAAGGCAAGTTGGGAAGTTTGGCCTTTTCCAGATGAGAAAAATGTTTAGGTATGGATGGAGATGAGATTAGAAAATAGCTATTCTTCCTTCAGATAGGTCCAAGCTAATGTCCTTTCCATTGGTGTCAAACCTCTCAGGATGATTGATTGATGTTAGAATTTAAAGTTATAGCCTCCAGTTTCTCACAGTAAACAGTCCACATGCTCATTGAAAATACCAGATTTGTGTTGCCACCTCAGTAGAAATTGTGAATAGTGAGCCTGGCCCTGACCAATGAGGTTCAGGAAGTAGCTGTGATCCTGTCAGTGCAGGGTCTTGGTCAGGAAGACAGCTGACAATGACTCTTGGTGATTGATCATGGGAGGTGCTCTTAGCCCCCAGGGTGGGCTCACACTTGGAGCCCACATAGCATGGCTTCCTCAGAGCAGAATGATACTTCTCATTCTGCACTTGGGAGTTTTCATTGCTCTCCCATCATGCATGTGAAATGAGTAATTGCAACGCGTACACTGAATGGGGAAGGTGAGATAGAGGATTGATTCAGTCATGCCCTCCTGAGAAGGAAAAGCTATCACTTAAACACATCTTAAAACAAATTATTTATTTATTTATTTTTAGAGAGAGGGGAAGGGAAGAAGAAAGAGAGAAACATTGATGTGAGAGAGACACATCCATCTGTTACCTCTTATACTGCTCCGTTTGGGAACTGAGCCCTCAGCCCAGGCATGTACTCGGATAGGGCATTAAACTGAGGACACTTCACGTTGCAGAACACGGTCCAGTTGAGCCACTGACACAGGTCAGGGCTGAAACACATTTTTATGTTACTGATAGCGTTGGCACTGGAGTACTATTGGAATGGTGCCTCTTTGTTAATAGAGCAGTGACTGTAAAGTGAGTGAAAAGCTCCCACTAATGAGTGTGACTGTGAGTCTACCTTCAGTTCCACAAGGAGGATTCCACTGCTTTCGTTTTGCTCAGTCCACGGGCAGTGCGGTTTAATGAGGCTTCACCCTGTGTGCGCTTCAACTCAATGGTGGTAAGGTGTTTCAAGAAAACTTGAATGGGTCTTCTGGATTCTTGGACAATTAATATTTTTAATGGTGACAATAAAGGCTGGAGGAACTCCAGTCTCAGCAAGGATTTTGAGATGTGGTATAATAATGAGATATGCAGAGCCCTGGGCGGTGAGCCTCCTGGATTTTGTTCTGCCCCTGGCCACCTGTGTCCTTGATCTTGCCACTTAACCGCATTTTCTGCACTCCCGTGGAATGCACACATAAAACGCTCCTTGACCTTCCTAATAGGTTTGTTTTGTTTGAGTATAGATGGTGGCGGAAGTGTGAAAGGAATAGAAAAGGGAAAAAAAAATTACATTTGGGAAACAGGAATTACTTAATAACAAATAGTGACAGAATGCAGGCACATTGGAGTTTTATAGTCAGAGTGAGGATTTATTTGGCATTTTGAATTTGTTTTCTGTTTTGTTTTGTTTTTTTCTTTTCAGTGAGCAGAGGCTATTTGGGGGAGTTGAGAGAAAGGAGAAAAGGGAAAGAAATTTAAAATGCCAAGAATAATCTATGCAGAGGGCTCTACAAAGAATTTACTGACTTACAACTCTTCCTACTTACATAAAAAGATCTTTCTGCTATGATTATTCACACGATGTCTGTTTTCCACATTGTTTCATAGTTTGAGATTTCTTCTCCCTTTTCATTCCCCCAGCAGCTGTTCTAAAACTACACAAGCAAAAACATTTACACTGTTGGCCCTCTAATACTGTAGAACAATGAATGGCCTAATTTTTTCCATAAGTCCTATTATAACTGAGCCGGGCGCCTCACCTTTTTAGCCTTCTGAACACTGGCTTATCTTGGGGCCCTTATGAAACGCTGCACCCAATAATAACTTGGTGGTTTAAAAACAAGTAGACTAAGTCCTGTGTAAGCCTCCCATGTAAGGCATTTCTAATTCCCCCTTGGAAGCCTGGGCTTGGGTCAGAGTCAAGGGGTCATGTGCTGATTTTAGTTTTCCCTTTCACCTTCTTTTGTCAGGATCTTGCTTCCTCTGACTGTTTCCCCATTTCCAGAAAACACCCAAGTTATAGCAAAATATGGACACCCTGGTAAATCTGGCCAGAGAATGTTGCTTTCCCATCCGTCTGGCCAGCTCCCATCCATCCATTTAGATCCATCTTCGCTCCCAGTGCTAGGCAGGGCTCATGCCCACTCATAGGGCACTTTCCATGAATGGTTCAATTTTCTAAATTCAGTGGCACATCTTACATCCATCTTGAAGAGGTCTCACAAATTCCCTCTTGGTTATATACTCACTAAGGAAGTGGCATGGAGTGAAAAGAGCATCAGGTGGTAGGAAGTTCAAGCCCCTGCCTGACCACTTGCCTTATGACCTAAGGTATGCCCCGCAAATTCCAAGGTTACTATTTTTCTGGCTTGTAAATTAAAATAACCTCTAAAGGCTTGTCATAATCAATATAAAATTGAGTTGGTTAAAAAAAGGTTAACCATTTGTAACATTCTGGTGGTATCTTACATTTTATGCATATGAGTAGAAATAAGCTAAGTTAAGATAACCTCTAAAGGCCTGTCATAATCAATATAAAATTGAATTAGTAAAAAAAAGGTTAACCATTTGTAACATTCTGGTGGTATCTTACATTTTATGCCTATAAGTACAAATAAGCTTGAGAAAAAAATATCGATAAACTTCTCACATCGCTATTCTCACCTCTATTAAAACATGGAAATCAGTGATTTTTAACGGAGTTTTGCTGCTCAGTATAATATAAGGGAGGAAACCTCTGCCTGTCCAGTAGTCCTCCCTTAGCCTCAGTTTCACTTCCTGCAGTTTCAGTTACCTGCCCTCAACCACGGTCCAAAAATATTGAGTGGAAAATTCCAGAAATAAACAATTCGTAAGCTTTAAATTGCATACTATTCTTAACTGCGTGATGACCTTTTTCCTGGGATGTGTAGCATCCCTTTGTCCATGCTGTCCATGTTCCCTGCCTATTAGTCATGTAGTAGTCATCTTGGTTGTTAGATGGGCTATCATGTTATCACAGTGCTTTGTTAAAGTCACCCTCATTTTACTTAAGAGTGACCCCAAAGCACAAGAGTAGTGATTCTGACAATTCAGATATGCCACAGAGAAGCCATAAAATGCTTCCATTAAGTGAAAAGGTGAGTATAGTACAATAAGATATTTTTGAGAGATACTACATTCACATCACTTTTGTTACACAATATTGTTATACTGTGCTTGTTCTATTTTATTATTAGTTATTGTTAGTGTCTTACTATTCTTAATGTATAAATTAAACTTTATCATAGGTATGTGTAAGTGTAGGAAAAACAGCATATATAGGGTTTGGTACTATATGTGGTTTCAGGCAGCTGTTGGGGCTTGGAATGTGTCCCCTGTGGATAAAGGGGGACTGCTGTGTTGACCTGCTGGGTTTAGGCTTCAGAAGACCACCGGTGACTATTTTATCACCTGTGAGTGATATTGATACTGGAGAAATCCTGGTTCTTCTTGCCAATACAGCAAAGATTTACAGATCAGAGAGCTTTTTAGCATGCATGCCAAGTTTATTAGTGAATGGGAGAGCAGAAGCAAGGGTGACCAGAGCATGGGCGACAAAAGCTAGGGTGGCCAAAGGCTGGGTGAACAACATCCGTGTGGTCAGAACCCTGATGGCCAGCAGCCAAGAGAAGAGAACAAGTGGCCAGAGGCCAGAGGCCCCCGTGTGTGGCAAAGAGCCAAGAGGGAAGAGAGCAAGTCCTTTGTTCTAAGCACTTGTATAGTTGGTGGGGTGGGGGTCTGTTAGCCCAAATCTTTATCCTGCTCTAGGCAGGCAGTTAACCAATATTGTTCAAGGGGCTTTTTCTGGACACTTTAACCCCCCCTCCCCTTCTTCATTTCAGGTCTTGGGACGAATACACGGTCTCAAGATTTTCCTTTTCCCAGCTGGTGGGGATGACACACACGCAGACTTTCAAGGGCTCCCCTCGTCCTGCACTATCACAGATTACTTGTGCTCTTCAGAATGCCTGGCAGGCTTATTGGACCAGGCTCAGGATGACTGGGTCAGTGGGTGAGACCTGTCTCCCTCTGCTGCTAGCCTCCTCTATTAAATTCTTTGTTAGATTGCAATGGTGAGGGCCCTGTCTTTGTTTCCCCTCTGTTACCCATTCAACTGTAACAATATTAAGACAAAACCTGAGTGCTTCAACCACAGTGATTTGTAAGGGGTCAGCTATTATTAAACAGTAGTGGTGATGTAACAAAATCTTCTCTCTCTGAACATTAGTTATGAAAACTGTTATTTATGAGTTTAAGATAGAAAAAGAGGTGGAAGCACTGCTGTAAGCCAGACAAGGAAGCGTGAGCAGATGCTGGTCAAGATTTCCTTCCAACCGTGACCTCTTGTAGGCTAAGCATCCGGCCTCTGGGCAAAGCAGGCAATTGTGTTAAATCGTACAAAATGGAGGGCAGTTTGGTGAAATGTATTGCAAGCAGAGAACTACTTATTTGTCAGTAGTGATCCCAGACCTCAAGGCTGCAATGATAACAAACAAGGAATTACTCTTATACTATGTTCCCCTTCTTTACAAAAATTTTTGCTAAAAACCCAACATATATTTCAGCTTTTTACAATTTTCTAATTAGTATTAACTCATTAGCACAACATGAGTGAGCTTGGAATTTTTGTTCCTACAACCATGTAATTTCATGAGGATCTTTATAAGTTGTTCTGTAATCTCACCAAAATGTCCAAGATTACTCTCTAATTAGAAAACTGAATTGCAAATCAGAACAGAGATATAAAATGGACTCTGTCTTTTTTACTAATCTTGTCACCTGGAACAAGTCATTTAATCTATTTTGACAATCAGTTTAGGTAACACCACTGTTGCATTTAAAAAATGTCCACATTACATTGTTAGGTAGAAAAAGAAGGTAATAAATTATTTGTTTATGCATTTGTCAGCTTTGCTACCGAAACAATCATCCCCAAATTAAAACAATTTATTCCTCTTTCATATAATCATTAATAGCTATAGTGAGCTGCATTTCAGCTTCTGTTTCTTCTCATTCTGGGGCCCTTACTCATGGCAGAGAGAGAGTAAGACAGTTCTCAGAAATACACAATGACTCTAAAACTTCTGCTCATTATGGTGTATGTTACATCCAATCACAGACCATTGGCCAAGGCAATCAACATGTTGGGCATAATGGTGGGGTGAGGTATATGAGGTGTGTCCAGAAAAAGTCCGATCATTGTTAACATAATGGGAACGGTTTGCACGACATCGATGTAACCTGGAAGCCAAGGAGAGTGGAGTGGAATGCGCATGTGTGAACAATGATGATTTACTGTACTTAGTGGGGCAGTAGATGCCATTGAGTGAGCATGTATACTGTGTGGTCATTGCGTTCAAAAATGACTGAGCAAGTACAGCAATGAATCTGCATCAAATTTTGCATTAAGCTTGAACGTTCCTTCAGGGAAACTATTCGGGTGGTTTAGAAGGCTGCAGCTGTGGGCAACTGGTGACTGGCAGCTTCATCACAACAGCATGCCAACTCATGTGTCAGGTCTCTTGCAGAATTTTTTGGCAAAACATCAAATCCCCCAGGTTACTTAGCCCCCTAGATTTGATGCCCTCCAACTCCTGCTTTTTCCAAAACTAAAATCACCTTTGAAAGGGGAGATTTCAGCCCACGATGAGATTCAGGAAAATACAACGGGACAGCTGTTGGCAGTTCCAACAAAGGATTTTGTACTGGTCTGAACAGTGGAAGAGATGCTGGGAGAACTGGGTATGGTCCCAAGGTGCCTACTTTGAAGGGGACTGAGGCATCGTTGTCCTGTTAGAATGTTTCTTGTATCTTGTATCTTCTTCAATAAATGCCTCTATTTTTCATAGTACATGGCTGGATACTTTCTGGGCAGACTTGGCCTATTCTTTCCACAGAAAGCATTACAAGTCATTTGGCAACTGATCAAAAACAATTGCCTACAGGAATTATTTCTCCTGACCAAAAAATGAGTAAATTGCAGGGACCCATAAGGGATATATAACAATATTTTAATCTGTAAATATAGGTATGCATAGAAAATGTCTGAATTGTTATTTATTAAAATATTCTTAGGCCAAGAGAATTGAAAACATATGTCCACACAAAATCATGTACACAAACATTCATATCAACCTTGTTTGTAATCACCCCAAAGTGGAAACAACCCAAATGCTTATCAGCAAATGATGAATGGATTATAAAATGTAGTGTGTTCATTGAACGAAATGTTGTTAGGCATAAAGAAGGATGAAGTACTATGGATTTTGGGGGCTGTTGAAATCTTGCTTGTATTTGCATTCTCTGTTTGGATCAAATAAATTCTAATAAACTCATTAAAAAAGAATGAAGTACTGTTATATTCTACAACATGAATAAACCTTTAAAACATTATGTTAAGTAAAAGAATTCAGTCACAAAAGACCACATGTTATATGGTTTTATTAAAAATAACTGTACAGAGTAGGAAAATTCATAAAGACAGAAAGTAGGTTAGTGGTTTCTGGGGATAGGGGGCAGAGAGGATGGGAGGAAACTAATAGGTATGGGAGTTTCTTTGGCATGATGAAAAAGTTCTGGAAGTAGGTAATGACTGTTGTACAACATTGTGAATATACCAAAAACCTCTAAATTGCTCACTGTAAAAAGATAAATTTTGTGGTATATGAACTATATCTCACTTTTTAAAAATTCACAGTATACATTCCTATACTGCTTGATTTTTTCCCAATGAGCAAGTATTTTCACATTCAGAGAAAAAGAACGAAGATATGCTAAGTGGGGGAAACACAAAAATATCAGTTGCACAAGCTAAAGTTCCCTTACAGTTTCATTAGGATGCAATGCATGCATCCTACTCTCAGGTACTTGCAAGTTTAAAATTATAAGCAAGCTTGAGCTGAGTGCTTTTTAAAAAATCACTGTCTCTATAATCAACCTGGACCGGTACGATAGCAATGATGGAAATACCTAACATCAGGAAAAAGTGAAAATGGGATCAATAAGGGATATTCATAGTCAACACCAATCTACTGTATAGAGAAAAATGGTTTTCCAAAGGGCCAGAGTCAGTCAGTAGCACAATGGTCTCCATATTCTGGTTTCTACACATGAAACATCAAATCCACAGCTTCACTGTTTGGTTCTCCATCAGAAAAATTGCAAACTTAATTAAGGGTTTCATTTTACTTTTGAGTGAATAGGAGAGGCAATATCCTAGACAGGAAACAATTTTTTCAGGACAGAAATCTGGGTTTAGGGGGTTCCAGAGAAGTGAGAATGGAGACCCAGCGCAGAGTTCAAGCTGACATTGGAGTGTGGAGTGTCTTCTTCTGGGTAGGGGCTGATGAGTCTGCAAGAGTGAGCCACATTCAGACCAGAGATATAGACCAGGTTTAAGGCTGCAGACGTGACTCAAGACTCTCACTGTCCACTTAGCAGGAATTCCTCCCAGGACCCAGAAAGTGCCATTGAGCCCTCTGCATTCAAGGTTAAATGAGGATCAGCAGTTGGTGTTTCTCCCCTAGTCTGTCCTTTCAGCGTTAAAGGAGGTGAGAGAACAATAGTCAACGAGCCACAACAAGTCCAATAGCCCAACAGGCATGAAATAGATCCTATCAAATAGGCAAGGCCTCTGCCCTCGAGAGATTTATAGTGAACGATGGCAGATGAGAGAAGCCAATGTGTAATCAGCAAAGAACCAATGCTTGGAAGAGTTGTATCTGTGTGTAGGTGTGCACGTGCACTTATTTCTAGAAAGGCCATGGCTTAAGTTCTTTACAAAAAGCACATTATGAATGTAATTGGCCCAAACATTGCTGCTAGTCACAGTTATGGTCTGAAAGGTCACAGGAAAGGAAACTAAATAAATAAATAAACCCTGGGACTTAACAGAATTTTATGAAATGTTCTCCGGCCAGCAGCAGTCAGTGATGGAGCCTATTACTCCTGGTTTATTATCTGAAAAAGGAAAGGGCAAAGAAATTGTTCTCCCTTATAACTCTGGCAAGAAAATACAGGGTCTGGCTATGCCCTTACTTCAGCAACTTCCTGAAGAACAAAACCACCAACAGCACTGTGGTTCAGAGCATTTTTGCTTGGCGCTCCCCATAATATTATGCTAATTCTAATCTGCAACGCAGATGACATTAGCAAGGTCTGACAAGAGGCAATCAATGTTCATAAAGTATGTTTGCTCCTTAGCCCTGCCTGACACTGTGCCTTAGAGGTTGCATAATCCTTTGGGTCTAACATTAGCGGTGGCAGGCAGAGACTTAATATGATGCCTGATTGCTGAAGTTTACAAATAAGCACTGATGCCAATCTGTATCTTAGATTGTCTATAAGGTACAAGTCTTTGGATTTTGATTCAAATCTCCAAAAGGGTGGCTTCCATGGCTGGGAGTGAATGTTTATTTTATTCAAGCATCAAGCATCAATCACCCTGAACTGTGCCTGGCACATAGTGGGTGCTCTCTCTCTCTACACACACACACACACACACACACACACACACACACACACACACACACACACGAGGTCTGTCCCGAAAGTATCAAGCCAATGTCAATATCATTAAAACACTTTTTCATGGCCAATACTTTTGAGACAGAGCTTGTGTGTGTGTGTGTGTGTGTGTGTGTATGTATGTATATATATTTATAATTATAATTATGGGTGAGTGAATAAACTAGTACTAGGACACAATGTATTAAAGTTTTCCACAGAAACAGAGCCAATAAGATACACACACACATATATACACATTATAAGTGTATACGTAAATGTGGAAATGTACTATATGCATTTTATATATGTATATACTTCCTGGCCCTACCCTAGACTCCTCAGTCTCCATAAGTGTGTGAGCCTCAATTCACACCCACAAGTCACATGAGTCGGCTCACACAATAAGGGTGCTGAGTCCAGACTCAGGAGAACTGATGGTGTGGGTCCAATCCAAGTCTGGAGGCCCTGAGAAGAAGCAGAGCTGATGGCGCAAACTCCAGTCCAAGTCTGAGTTTGAAGGCAGGAAATCAATGCTCCAGATGAGAACAGTATAGCAGAGAGAGAAAATTGTTCTTACTCAGCTTTTTATTTTACTCAGGCCTTCAGTGGATTGGATGGGGCTTACCCACATTGGGGAGAGCAATCTGCTTTATTCTGTTTACAGGCTTGAATGTTTATTTCCTGTGGAAACATCAGCATAGATGCCCAGAAATAATGTTTAACCAATATCTGGGTGCCCTGGGGCTCAGTCAAGTGGACACATAAATTTAACCATCACACACATATTTCCCAAATCCCCTGCCTGCCCCTACCCTCATAGGAAGACAAATTGTATAAACCAAGCACCCTTTTCTGACTTCTTTTGTAATAAATGATATGAATTTGTGAGGCTAAAGTAAACTGTGTGGTTTGTGGCCACAAATCAATATTTTCTGGGCATGAAGCTAATTGGCACAAAAAGCTAATTCCTGACAGCATTCCGTGACCGCCAGATGCACTTGATTAGCTGGTTCTGTGCTCCCTTAGCCATCAGCCACCCTTTAATACTTAGATAGTCAAACTGCTGTCAGAGTGTGGGACTCCAGGACTAGCACAGAGGGCAGGCAATGGGCAGAGTTTGAGCATGTGGGCTGGATCAGCGAGCAGAGAGGCAGATGGAGCAGAGGCCAGGGTTAGCTTATAGCATCTAGGAATTTTTTATTCGAATTACCTAAGAAATTTTTCTTTCTTTTTTTTTTAGGATATTTTTTATGTATTATTTTTAGAGAGAGGGGAAGGGAGAGAGGCAGAGAGGGAGAGAAAGACATCAATGTATGGTTGCCTTTCACCTGCCTCCAGCTAAGGACCTGGCTGGAGACCTGGCTTGCAACCTGGTTAGGTACCCTGGCTGGGAAATCGAACCAGTGACCTTTGGGTTCCTAGGCCTGTGACTTATCCACTGTGCCACCAGCCAGGGCCTACCTGAGAAACTTTTGAAACTACCTTTACCCCAGCCTTTCTCCAGAACAATTAAATTAGGATCTCTTGGGGTGTGGGAAATGGTGGAGCCAAAGTGCAAATCTTGTTAATTGTACCTCCGGTGATTCTCAAGTACAGTCTGGATTGACACCTATATTCTGGGCTGTCCAATCAGTTCTTTATCTGAGTGAGATGGAAACCAACAGAGTGAGATGTGAAAACTAAGTCAGTGGAAAATAGTTGGAATCACATGGGGAGCTTCCTACATGTTGGAATCACATGGGGAGCTTCACAACCCGCCTATGCCTGGGTTCCATTTTCGAGGTTGTGATAAATGGGTCTGGGTGTAGTTTGAGCCCTAGATTTTTTTTTTTTTAATCCTGCAGAAATGCATAATCTCTAACCCCACTTGCATCTATAGAACATCATTTGCATTTAAAAATTCAAAATTGTGGTAAAATACATAATAACATAGAATATACCATTTTAATCATTTTAAGTGTACAGTTCAATAGTGTTAAGTACATTCAAATTGTGCAACCAACTTCTAAAACTCTCTCATTTTGCCAAATAGAAACTCTATACCCTTTAAAAAACAGCTTCCATTCCCCTCTCCCTTTCAGGCCCTCGTAACCATTATTCTATTTTTCCTCTCTATGAATTTGACTATTCTAGGCATCTCATATAAGTGGAATCATATAGTATTATACTTGTGTTTTTGTAACCAGTTTATTTCACTTACCAGAATGTCCTCAAGTTTCATCCATTTATAGCATATGTCAAAATTCCATTTTAAAGTTAAACAATATTCCATTGTATGTATATACCACAATATATTTATCTCTTTATCTGTTGGTGAACATTTAGCTTGCTTCCACATCTTGGCTATTGTGAATAGTGCTACTAGAAACATGGGTGTACATATAACTAACTGAGACCCTGCTTTTATTTCTTTAGGTTCTATCCAGAAGTAAAATTGCTAGATTGCATGGTAGTACTATTCCTACACTTGTGAGCACTCCTCATACTGTTTTCCATAACAGCTGCACCATTTCACATTCCCACCAACAGTGCAGAAGAGCCCCAACTTCTTTCTATTCTTTCTATCCTCACTAACACTTGTTATTTTATTTCATTATTAGTTTTTAGTAATAGCCATCCTAATGAGCATAGGTTCTGACTCTGCTGCTGCTGATCATGTTTGGTTCCAGTTTGAGAAGGTGCTTCACTGCCTGAACTGGTTCTCTGCTTGGCACATTGCTTCCCTCACTGTGCGTTCCCTCATTATGTTGTAGCATTGACTATGGTGGTATGTTCGCAAGGTATATTTGGCTTTCCAAATAACCATGATGGCTTGAGCCTGTTTAACCTCTGCTCTTTGTACACTTGTTCAAAGGCAGCTTTGATGAGAAGTGCCCTCTGGGCTCAGATAGAGAGGGTTTTCAGCCAGGAGAAGTGGATTGCTTCTCCTGAGATCCCATGTGGTCCAATCTCTACAACACCGAATAAAAAGAAACAGCCTTAGTAGCCCCAAGCAATGAAAAGGAAGCCTAATCTTGATCCTATAGTTACCAAACAATATAAAAGCAATCAAGACCAGAACACCCAGCAGCATTTCTTGAAGCCCCTTTCATGTCTGCGGCCCAGTTCTCTCCAGCTGCATAGGGCTCTCCAACTCCTGCACACCCCTCTCTCTCCCCTTCCTACACTCTTTTTCCCTCACTCTACTTATTGGTACATCTGCTCCATTTCTCTTCATAAGCACATCCCCTCTTTAGGGCCTTAGCTTTCCTTTCTCCACAACTGCTCCCCCAAGTCCTGGAACTATCTGAGAAAGCTGGATACTTCTCTGAGGGCCAGGGGAGGGCTGGGGTAGTAAGAACCTGGAAACTCTGATGTGTTAACGGTTGGGTTGTACATTTGTTGCCTTTACTGGACTGTGAGTTCACTGTGTCCTTGTGTTACCCTATGTATACCTTCCATCATAGTCTCGTTCCTGATGCACAGTGAATGTTCAGATATGCGTGAACTGACTTCTAGGTGACTTCATCTAGTAAGGGGAGGAACTGAGTTATTTCTCCTGTGCCCTTCTAGGTTCTCTGGCTGGGGCTGTTCAGTTAGGCTGACAAAAGGCAGATTAACAAGAGAAAAACGTACAGAAGTTTATTAACCTGTGCATTGTGCATATACATGGAAGCACTCGGAAATGAGTAACTGAGAGATGTAGTTAATGCTTGGGCTGATGCAGTATCTTTAAAAAACAGTCCATTTTTAGAAAAGTGACCAGACAAAGGAAAAGAACTTTGAGTTTCTAGGATGACACATCAGGGGAAGGTAAATATACAGAAGAACTAATGGAAGATAAGGGTTGGTTAGTAAAGTATATTATGGAGGTTCCTTTGGTGCTCTCTCCAAGCTAAGGGGCTAGAGTTGTCTCCAACGGTTAACTTTCCCCTTTCCTGGGAGAGCAGGAAGCTGGGGCCACCAGTGCAAATTTATATCCTTGCTTTAAGGCAAATTGAGGAAAGGCAGGGAACTTTTCTTCTATCTGCTCTTTTTTCAAGGCTGTCTTTAGCTCAAAATTGCCAATATGTCAAAATGGCATATTTTAGGCCTATTCTGTTACTCTTCACAGACAGCCTGGGTTCCAAGTGTTGATTATGTTGTCAGCACTGAGAGAAGCACCACAGCGGTCTGGGTAGAGCTTTGCCTAGGGTTTACTCCCTTCCTCCCAGATAACCCAGAAATAAAGCTTCTCAAGGGCATTTGCTCTTCTAGCCTCTGGCATGTAGCTGACAGTCTCAAAAAGACTCCTTGATGGAGGTGTTACGTTGAAAATCTAGAAGCCAGCAGATCTCTTTGGAAGCAGTATTTCACTGTTGGCTTCTCATCTACAAAAATCAGTACTTGAGGGCTGGAGGCAGGTGAAAAGCAACCGCACATTGATGTTTCTCTCCCTCTCTACCTCTCTCCCTTCCTCTCTCTCTGGAAATAATAAATAAAATCTTAAAAAAACAATAAGTACTTGTTTGTGACCCAGAGCTGGGTACAGGGCTTCTTTCTTACTTATAAATAGATATTCTCCGAAATGACTCATCACTTTCCACCGCTGCTCCTAATGGCCAATGGCAGCTTACCCTTGTCTTTGCTGCTCTTGAACATTGACATTAACTTGTGGATTAAACATGAAGGAAAGTGCACTGTCTCCATCGCGCATGTGTGACCTTCTCCCCTGGTCCTCAGAAAGCTGGACCCAGAAAAGACCTTTAACATTCACCAACCGTATTGGCTATCAATATCACACTGTTTGCTTAACGTGTAACATTAATCTTTCTGTGGCTGTGGACATAAAATATTAAGGAAAATACCACAACTTACTCCAGAAAGTCAATGGGCTGGTAAGATGGATGCTGTTATGTTTCAAAATTGTGCCAAGTTTACATTGATAAAGTGACTTTCTTCTGGGAATCTGGAAAACAGTGCCTATGATTCTACTCCTGTGTGACTTTGCCTTTGCCTTAGATTTACATAAAATAGGAAATTGGTCCAATATGGACTCATTCATCTTCATAACTCCTCTAATGATGGGATTTATAGTTAAGTGTAATGTTATTATTCTTTCACTAGTGAGTTCTACAGAGCTTAAGGCTTCAGTCAAACTAGCAAATTCTCTATTGGTTCCAGAACCAAGAGGAAAATAATGGGTCTCTGGCTATATCTACATTAAAAAAAGAAACTTAAAGAATTGCTATTGTGTGGTGGGAATGAGGGCATTTTGTTAATCAAAGGCAGTTGAGTCTCATAGATTAAATATATTCATGACTGTCCCACAGACCAACTGGTCAATTCAATCTAACCACCACTTTGACAGGTTGAAAAAAACACCAAAACTTAGAATGTTTGCTTGATCTACCAAATTGACTGCATGTAGACCAACCGCATGTGGACTGTTACAATGAAAATAGTCTTGATTCTAAATTCTTATTTATGGGCATTTATTAAACAGCAAAGGCCCAAGTGGCCCCCAAATTTTCTTTCCATATCTATTAACTATCATATAAATTTTGACATGGTTCATATTTATCTTAGGAATTTTGTTTAGCTGTTAGTGTAGGAGACCTGAAATAATAATACTGATACAAGATAGAAATTCATTTTTTTTTTTTTTTTTTTGCCCATTAATAAATATTTCATTTTTTTATTTTTATTTTTAATTTTTATTATTGTTGTATTACATCCATCCCCTTTTTGCTCCCCTCTGTCCCC